>JBBELK010000771.1:0-92097 GCA_037783545.1 Henricia sp. BOLD:AAB3569
AAACTTTGAAATTTCTCTGCCATTTCCCGGCGAAAGTCTGTCAATTTTTTATGACAAGTGCGCAATATAGAGAGTTTAGGGCATGCAAAATTTGAAGTTCGTCGGAACATTTTTCGACCTCCAAATTTGCCGACGTTTGGACCACACTTTGACCAAATTGCCGAGCCAAACTGCGGTGCGTTAACGACAGTCCGAATGACTGAGCATGCGCACAACTCAGGAGTACCCCAAAGAGGTGTGTACAGACAGCCACGGTTTGCGTGAGAGCAGTCAGGAAGCCTCAACCCAGTTTTTTCTAAACTTTGAAATTTCTCTGCCATTTCCCGGCGAAAGTCTGTCATTTTTATGACAAGTGCGCAATATAGAGAGTTTAGGGCATGCAAAATTTGAAGTTCGTCGGAACATTTTTCGACCTCCAAATTTGCCGACGTTTGGACCACACTTTGACCAAACTGCCGAGCCAAACTGCGGTGCGTTAACGACAGTCCGAATGACTGAGCATGCGCACAACTCAGGAGTACCCCAAAGAGGTGTGTACAGACAGCCACGGTTTGCGTGAGAGCAGTCAGGAAGCCTCAACCCCATTTTTTTCTAAACTTTGAAATTTCTCTGCCATTTCCCGGCGAAAGTCTGTCAATTTTTTATGACAAGTGCGCAATATAGAGAGTTTAGGGCATGCAAAATTTGAAGTTCGTCGGAACATTTTCGACCTCCAAATTTGCCGACGTTTGGACCACACTTTGACCAAATTGCCGAGCCAAACTGCGGTGCGTTAACGACAGTCCGAATGACTGAGCATGCGCACAACTCAGGAGTACCCCAAAGAGGTGTGTACAGACAGCCACGATTTGCGTGAGAGCAGTCAGGAAGCCTCAACCCAGTTTTTTTCTAAACTTTGAAATTTCTCTGCCATTTCCTGGCGAAAGTCTGTCAATTTTTTATGACAAGTGCGCAATATAGAGAGTTTAGGGCATGCAAAATTTGAAGTTCGTCGGAACATTTTTCGACCTCCAAATTTGCCGACGTTTGGACCACACTTTGACCAAATTGCCGAGCCAAACTGCGGTGCGTTAAAGACAGTCCGAATGACTGAGCATGCGCACAACTCAGGAGTACCCCAAAGAGGTGTGTACAGACAGCCACGGTTTGCGTGAGAGCAGTCAGGAAGCCTCAACCCAGTTTTTTCTAAACTTTGAAATTTCTCTGCCATTTCCCGGCGAAAGTCTGTCAATTTGTTATGACAAGTGCGCAATATAGAGAGTTTAGGGCATGCAAAATTTGAAGTTCGTCGGAACATTTTTCGACCTCCAAATTTGCCGACGTTTGGACCACACTTTGACCAAATTGCCGAGCCAAACTGCGGTGCGTTAACGACAGTCCGAATGACTGAGCATGCGCACAACTCAGGAGTACCCCAAAGAGGTGTGTACAGACAGCCACGGTTTGCGTGAGAGCAGTCAGGAAGCCTCAACCCAGTTTTTTTCTAAACTTTGAAATTTCTCTGCCATTTCCCGGCGAAAGTCTGTCAATTTTTTTATGACAAGTGCGCAATATAGAGAGTTTAGGGCATGCAAAATTTGAAGTTCGTCGGAACATTTTTCGACCTCCAAATTTGCCGACGTTTGGACCACACTTTGACCAAATTGCCGAGCCAAACTGCGGTGCGTTAACGACAGTCCGAATGACTGAGCATGCGCACAACTCAGGAGTACCCCAAAGAGGTGTGTACAGACAGTCACGGTTTGCGTGAGAGCAGTCAGGAAGCCTCAACCCAGTTTTTTTCTAAACTTTGAAATTTCTCTGCCATTTCCCGGCGAAAGTCTGTCAATTTTTATGACAAGTGCGCAATATAGAGAGTTTAGGGCATGCAAAATTTGAAGTTCGTCGGAACATTTTTCGACCTCCAAATTTGCCGACGTTTGGACCACACTTTGACCAAATTGCCGAGCCAAACTGCGGTGCGTTAACGACAGTCCGAATGACTGAGCATGCGCACAACTCAGGAGTACCCCAAAGAGGTGTGTACAGACAGCCACGGTTTGCGTGAGAGCAGTCAGGAAGCCTCAACCCAGTTTTTTTCTAAACTTTGAAATTTCTCTGCCATTTCCCGGCGAAAGTCTGTCAATTTTTTATGACAAGTGCGCAATATAGAGAGTTTAGGGCATGCAAAATTTGAAGTTCGTCGGAACATTTTTCGACCTCCAAATTTGCCGACGTTTGGACCACACTTTGACCAAACTGCCGAGCCAAACTGCGGTGCGTTAACGACAGTCCGAATGACTGAGCATGCGCACAACTCAGGAGTACCCCAAAGAGGTGTGTACAGACAGCCACGGTTTGCGTGAGAGCAGTCAGGAAGCCTCAACCCATTTTTTTCTAAACTTTGAAATTTCTCTGCCATTTCCCGGCGAAAGTCTGTCAATTTTTATGACAAGTGCGCAATATAGAGAGTTTAGGGCATGCAAAATTTGAAGTTCGTCGGAACATTTTTCGACCTCCAAATTTGCCGACGTTTGGACCACACTTTGACCAAATTGCCGAGCCAAACTGCGGTGCGTTAACGACAGTCCGAATGACTGAGCATGCGCACAACTCAGGAGTACCCCAAAGAGGTGTGTACAGACAGCCACGATTTGCGTGAGAGCAGTCAGGAAGCCTCAACCCAGTTTTTTTCTAAACTTTGAAATTTCTCTGCCATTTCCTGGCGAAAGTCTGTCAATTTTTTATGACAAGTGCGCAATATAGAGAGTTTAGGGCATGCAAAATTTGAAGTTCGTCGGAACATTTTTCGACCTCCAAATTTGCCGACGTTTGGACCACACTTTGACCAAATTGCCGAGCCAAACTGCGGTGCGTTAAAGACAGTCCGAATGACTGAGCATGCGCACAACTCAGGAGTACCCCAAAGAGGTGTGTACAGACAGCCACGGTTTGCGTGAGAGCAGTCAGGAAGCCTCAACCCAGTTTTTTCTAAACTTTGAAATTTCTCTGCCATTTCCCGGCGAAAGTCTGTCAATTTGTTATGACAAGTGCGCAATATAGAGAGTTTAGGGCATGCAAAATTTGAAGTTCGTCGGAACATTTTTCGACCTCCAAATTTGCCGACGTTTGGACCACACTTTGACCAAATTGCCGAGCCAAACTGCGGTGCGTTAACGACAGTCCGAATGACTGAGCATGCGCACAACTCAGGAGTACCCCAAAGAGGTGTGTACAGACAGCCACGGTTTGCGTGAGAGCAGTCAGGAAGCCTCAACCCAGTTTTTTTCTAAACTTTGAAATTTCTCTGCCATTTCCCGGCGAAAGTCTGTCAATTTTTTTATGACAAGTGCGCAATATAGAGAGTTTAGGGCATGCAAAATTTGAAGTTCGTCGGAACATTTTTCGACCTCCAAATTTGCCGACGTTTGGACCACACTTTGACCAAATTGCCGAGCCAAACTGCGGTGCGTTAACGACAGTCCGAATGACTGAGCATGCGCACAACTCAGGAGTACCCCAAAGAGGTGTGTACAGACAGTCACGGTTTGCGTGAGAGCAGTCAGGAAGCCTCAACCCAGTTTTTTCTAAACTTTGAAATTTCTCTGCCATTTCCCGGCGAAAGTCTGTCAATTTTTTTATGACAAGTGCGCAATATAGAGAGTTTAGGGCATGCAAAATTTGAAGTTCGTCGGAACATTTTTCGACCTCCAAATTTGCCGACGTTTGGACCACACTTTGACCAAATTGCCGAGCCAAACTGCGGTGCGTTAACGACAGTCCGAATGACTGAGCATGCGCACAACTCAGGAGTACCCCAAAGAGGTGTGTACAGACAGCCACGGTTTGCGTGAGAGCAGTCAGGAAGCCTCAACCCAGTTTTTTCTAAACTTTGAAATTTCTCTGCCATTTCCCGGCGAAAGTCTGTCAATTTTGTATGACAAGTGCGCAATATAGAGAGTTTAGGGCATGCAAAATTTGAAGTTCGTCGGAACATTTTTCGACCTCCAAATTTGCCGACGTTTGGACCACACTTTGACCAAATTGCCGAGCCAAACTGCGGTGCGTTAACGACAGTCCGAATGACTGAGCATGCGCACAACTCAGGAGTACCCCAAAGAGGTGTGTACAGACAGCCACGGTTTGCGTGAGAGCAGTCAGGAAGCCTCAACCCAGTTTTTTTCTAAACTTTGAAATTTCTCTGCCATTTCCCGGCGAAAGTCTGTCAATTTGTTATGACAAGTGCGCAATATAGAGAGTTTAGGGCATGCAAAATTTGAAGTTCGTCGGAACATTTTTCGACCTCCAAATTTGCCGACGTTTGGACCACACTTTGACCAAATTGCCGAGCCAAACTGCGGTGCGTTAACGACAGTCCGAATGACTGAGCATGCGCACAACTCAGGAGTACCCCAAAGAGGTGTGTACAGACAGCCACGGTTTGCGTGAGAGCAGTCAGGAAGCCTCAACCCAGTTTTTTTCTAAACTTTGAAATTTCTCTGCCATTTCCCGGCGAAAGTCTGTCAATTTTTTTATGACAAGTGCGCAATATAGAGAGTTTAGGGCATGCAAAATTTGAAGTTCGTCGGAACATTTTTCGACCTCCAAATTTGCCGACGTTTGGACCACACTTTGACCAAATTGCCGAGCCAAACTGCGGTGCGTTAACGACAGTCCGAATGACTGAGCATGCGCACAACTCAGGAGTACCCCAAAGAGGTGTGTACAGACAGTCACGGTTTGCGTGAGAGCAGTCAGGAAGCCTCAACCCAGTTTTTTTCTAAACTTTGAAATTTCTCTGCCATTTCCCGGCGAAAGTCTGTCAATTTTTTTATGACAAGTGCGCAATATAGAGAGTTTAGGGCATGCAAAATTTGAAGTTCGTCGGAAAATTTTTCGACCTCCAAATTTGCCGACGTTTGGACCACACTTTGACCAAATTGCCGAGCCAAACTGCGGTGCGTTAACGACAGTCCGAATGACTGAGCATGCGCACAACTCAGGAGTACCCCAAAGAGGTGTGTACAGACAGCCACGGTTTGCGTGAGAGCAGTCAGGAAGCCTCAACCCAGTTGTTTCTAAACTTTGAAATTTCTCTGCCATTTCCCGGCGAAAGTCTGTCAATTTTTTATGACAAGTGCGCAATATAGAGAGTTTAGGGCATGCAAAATTTGAAGTTCGTCGGAACATTTTTCGACCTCCAAATTTGCCGACGTTTGGACCACACTTTGACCAAATTGCCGAGCCAAACTGCGGTGCGTTAACGACAGTCCGAATGACTGAGCATGCGCACAACTCAGGAGTACCCCAAAGAGGTGTGTACAGACAGTCACGGTTTGCGTGAGAGCAGTCAGGAAGCCTCAACCCAGTTTTTTTCTAAACTTTGAAATTTCTCTGCCATTTCCCGGCGAAAGTCTGTCAATTTTTTATGACAAGTGCGCAATATAGAGAGTTTAGGGCATGCAAAATTTGAAGTTCGTCGGAACATTTTTCGACCTCCAAATTTGCCGACGTTTGGACCACACTTTGACCAAATTGCCGAGCCAAACTGCGGTGCGTTAACGACAGTCCGAATGACTGAGCATGCGCACAACTCAGGAGTACCCCAAAGAGGTGTGTACAGACAGCCACGGTTTGCGTGAGAGCAGTCAGGAAGCCTCAACCCAGTTTTTTCTAAACTTTGAAATTTCTCTGCCATTTCCCGGCGAAAGTCTGTCAATTTTTTATGACAAGTGCGCAATATAGAGAGTTTAGGGCATGCAAAATTTGAAGTTCGTCGGAACATTTTTCGACCTCCAAATTTGCCGACGTTTGGACCACACTTTGACCAAATTGCCGAGCCAAACTGCGGTGCGTTAACGACAGTCCGAATGACTGAGCATGCGCACAACTCAGGAGTACCCCAAAGAGGTGTGTACAGACAGCCACGGTTTGCGTGAGAGCAGTCAGGAAGCCTCAACCCAGTTGTTTCTAAACTTTGAAATTTCTCTGCCATTTCCCGGCGAAAGTCTGTCAATTTTTTATGACAAGTGCGCAATATAGAGAGTTTAGGGCATGCAAAATTTGAAGTTCGTCGGAACATTTTTCGACCTCCAAATTTGCCGACGTTTGGACCACACTTTGACCAAATTGCCGAGCCAAACTGCGGTGCGTTAACGACAGTCCGAATGACTGAGCATGCGCACAACTCAGGAGTACCCCAAAGAGGTGTGTACAGACAGCCACGGTTTGCGTGAGAGCAGTCAGGAAGCCTCAACCCAGTTTTTTTCTAAACTTTGAAATTTCTCTGCCATTTCCCGGCGAAAGTCTGTCAATTTTTTATGACAAGTGCGCAATATAGAGAGTTTAGGGCATGCAAAATTTGAAGTTCGTCGGAACATTTTTCGACCTCCAAATTTGCCGACGTTTGGACCACACTTTGACCAAATTGCCGAGCCAAACTGCGGTGCGTTAACGACAGTCCGAATGACTGAGCATGCGCACAACTCAGGAGTACCCCAAAGAGGTGTGTACAGACAGCCACGGTTTGCGTGAGAGCAGTCAGGAAGCCTCAACCCAGTTTTTTCTAAACTTTGAAATTTCTCTGCCATTTCCCGGCGAAAGTCTGTCAATTTGTTATGACAAGTGCGCAATATAGAGAGTTTAGGGCATGCAAAATTTGAAGTTCGTCGGAACATTTTTCGACCTCCAAATTTGCCGACGTTTGGACCACACTTTGACCAAATTGCCGAGCCAAACTGCCCGTGCGTTAACGACAGTCCGAATGACTGAGCATGCGCACAACTCAGGAGTACCCCAAAGAGGTGTGTACAGACAGCCACGGTTTGCGTGAGAGCAGTCAGGAAGCCTCAACCCAGTTTTTTCTAAACTTTGAAATTTCTCTGCCATTTCCCGGCGAAAGTCTGTCAATTTGTTATGACAAGTGCGCAATATAGAGAGTTTAGGGCATGCAAAATTTGAAGTTCGTCGGAACATTTTTCGACCTCCAAATTTGCCGACGTTTGGACCACACTTTGACCAAATTGCCGAGCCAAACTGCGGTGCGTTAACGACAGTCCGAATGACTGAGCATGCGCACAACTCAGGAGTACCCCAAAGAGGTGTGTACAGACAGCCACGGTTTGCGTGAGAGCAGTCAGGAAGCCTCAACCCAGTTTTTTCTAAACTTTGAAATTTCTCTGCCATTTCCCGGCGAAAGTCTGTCAATTTTTTATGACAAGTGCGCAATATAGAGAGTTTAGGGCATGCAAAATTTGAAGTTCGTCGGAACATTTTTCGACCTCCAAATTTGCCGACGTTTGGACCACACTTTGACCAAATTGCCGAGCCAAACTGCGGTGCGTTAACGACAGTCCGAATGACTGAGCATGCGCACAACTCAGGAGTACCCCAAAGAGGTGTGTACAGACAGCCACGGTTTGCGTGAGAGCAGTCAGGAAGCCTCAACCCAGTTTTTTTCTAAACTTTGAAATTTCTCTGCCATTTCCCGGCGAAAGTCTGTCAATTTTTTATGACAAGTGCGCAATATAGAGAGTTTAGGGCATGCAAAATTTGAAGTTCGTCGGAACATTTTTCGACCTCCAAATTTGCCGACGTTTGGACCACACTTTGACCAAATTGCCGAGCCAAACTGCGGTGCGTTAACGACAGTCCGAATGACTGAGCATGCGCACAACTCAGGAGTACCCCAAAGAGGTGTGTACAGACAGCCACGGTTTGCGTGAGAGCAGTCAGGAAGCCTCAACCCAGTTTTTTTCTAAACTTTGAAATTTCTCTGCCATTTCCCGGCGAAAGTCTGTCAATTTGTTATGACAAGTGCGCAATATAGAGAGTTTAGGGCATGCAAAATTTGAAGTTCGTCGGAACATTTTTCGACCTCCAAATTTGCCGACGTTTGGACCACACTTTGACCAAATTGCCGAGCCAAACTGCCCTGCGTTAACGACAGTCCGAATGACTGAGCATGCGCACAACTCAGGAGTACCCCAAAGAGGTGTGTACAGACAGCCACGGTTTGCGTGAGAGCAGTCAGGAAGCCTCAACCCAGTTTTTTTCTAAACTTTGAAATTTCTCTGCCATTTCCCGGCGAAAGTCTGTCAATTTGTTATGACAAGTGCGCAATATAGAGAGTTTAGGGCATGCAAAATTTGAAGTTCGTCGGAACATTTTTCGACCTCCAAATTTGCCGACGTTTGGACCACACTTTGACCAAATTGCCGAGCCAAACTGCGGTGCGTTAACGACAGTCCGAATGACTGAGCATGCGCACAACTCAGGAGTACCCCAAAGAGGTGTGTACAGACAGCCACGGTTTGCGTGAGAGCAGTCAGGAAGCCTCAACCCAGTTTTTTCTAAACTTTGAAATTTCTCTGCCATTTCCCGGCGAAAGTCTGTCAATTTTTTATGACAAGTGCGCAATATAGAGAGTTTAGGGCATGCAAAATTTGAAGTTCGTCGGAACATTTTTCGACCTCCAAATTTGCCGACGTTTGGACCACACTTTGACCAAATTGCCGAGCCAAACTGCGGTGCGTTAACGACAGTCCGAATGACTGAGCATGCGCACAACTCAGGAGTACCCCAAAGAGGTGTGTACAGACAGCCACGGTTTGCGTGAGAGCAGTCAGGAAGCCTCAACCCAGTTTTTTCTAAACTTTGAAATTTCTCTGCCATTTCCCGGCGAAAGTCTGTCAATTTTTTATGACAAGTGCGCAATATAGAGAGTTTAGGGCATGCAAAATTTGAAGTTCGTCGGAACATTTTTCGACCTCCAAATTTGCCGACGTTTGGACCACACTTTGACCAAATTGCCGAGCCAAACTGCGGTGCGTTAACGACAGTCCGAATGACTGAGCATGCGCACAACTCAGGAGTACCCCAAAGAGGTGTGTACAGACAGCCACGGTTTGCGTGAGAGCAGTCAGGAAGCCTCAACCCAGTTTTTTTCTAAACTTTGAAATTTCTCTGCCATTTCCCGGCGAAAGTCTGTCAATTTTTTATGACAAGTGCGCAATATAGAGAGTTTAGGGCATGCAAAATTTGAAGTTCGTCGGAACATTTTTCGACCTCCAAATTTGCCGACGTTTGGACCACACTTTGACCAAATTGCCGAGCCAAACTGCGGTGCGTTAACGACAGTCCGAATAAATGAGCATGCGCACAACTCAGGAGTACCCCAAAGAGGTGTGTACAGACAGCCACGGTTTGCGTGAGAGCAGTCAGGAAGCCTCAACCCAGTTTTTTCTAAACTTTGAAATTTCTCTGCCATTTCCCGGCGAAAGTCTGTCAATTTTTTATGACAAGTGCGCAATATAGAGAGTTTAGGGCATGCAAAATTTGAAGTTCGTCGGAACATTTTTCGACCTCCAAATTTGCCGACGTTTGGACCACACTTTGACCAAATTGCCGAGCCAAACTGCGGTGCGTTAACGACAGTCCGAATGACTGAGCATGCGCACAACTCAGGAGTACCCCAAAGAGGTGTGTACAGACAGCCACGGTTTGCGTGAGAGCAGTCAGGAAGCCTCAACCCAGTTTTTTCTAAACTTTGAAATTTCTCTGCCATTTCCCGGCGAAAGTCTGTCAATTTTTTATGACAAGTGCGCAATATAGAGAGTTTAGGGCATGCAAAATTTGAAGTTCGTCGGAACATTTTTCGACCTCCAAATTTGCCGACGTTTGGACCACACTTTGACCAAATTGCCGAGCCAAACTGCGGTGCGTTAACGACAGTCCGAATGACTGAGCATGCGCACAACTCAGGAGTACCCCAAAGAGGTGTGTACAGACAGCCACGATTTGCGTGAGAGCAGTCAGGAAGCCTCAACCCAGTTTTTTTCTAAACTTTGAAATTTCTCTGCCATTTCCTGGCGAAAGTCTGTCAATTTTTTATGACAAGTGCGCAATATAGAGAGTTTAGGGCATGCAAAATTTGAAGTTCGTCGGAACATTTTTCGACCTCCAAATTTGCCGACGTTTGGACCACACTTTGACCAAATTGCCGAGCCAAACTGCGGTGCGTTAAAGACAGTCCGAATGACTGAGCATGCGCACAACTCAGGAGTACCCCAAAGAGGTGTGTACAGACAGCCACGGTTTGCGTGAGAGCAGTCAGGAAGCCTCAACCCAGTTTTTTCTAAACTTTGAAATTTCTCTGCCATTTCCCGGCGAAAGTCTGTCAATTTTTTATGACAAGTGCGCAATATAGAGAGTTTAGGGCATGCAAAATTTGAAGTTCGTCGGAACATTTTTCGACCTCCAAATTTTCCGACGTTTGGACCACACTTTGACCAAATTGCCGAGCCAAACTGCGGTGCGTTAACGACAGTCCGAATGACTGAGCATGCGCACAACTCAGGAGTATCCCAAAGAGGTGTGTACAGACAGCCACGATTTGCGTGAGAGCAGTCAGGAAGCCTCAACCCAGTTTTTTTCTAAACTTTGAAATTTCTCTGCCATTTCCCGGCGAAAGTCTGTCATTTTGTTATGACAAGTGCGCAATATAGAGAGTTTAGGGCATGCAAAATTTGAAGTTCGTCGGAACATTTTTCGACCTCCAAATTTGCCGACGTTTGGACCACACTTTGACCAAATTGCCGAGCCAAACTGCGGTGCGTTAAAGACAGTCCGAATGACTGAGCATGCGCACAACTCAGGAGTACCCCAAAGAGGTGTGTACAGACAGCCACGGTTTGCGTGAGAGCAGTCAGGAAGCCTCAACCCAGTTTTTTTCTAAACTTTGAAATTTCTCTGCCATTTCCCGGCGAAAGTCTGTCAATTTTTTATGACAAGTGCGCAATATAGAGAGTTTAGGGCATGCAAAATTTGAAGTTCGTCGGAACATTTTTCGACCTCCAAATTTGCCGACGTTTGGACCACACTTTGACCAAATTGCCGAGCCAAACTGCGGTGCGTTAACGACAGTCCGAATGACTGAGCATGCGCACAACTCAGGAGTACCCCAAAGAGGTGTGTACAGACAGCCACGGTTTGCGTGAGAGCAGTCAGGAAGCCTCAACCCAGTTTTTTCTAAACTTTGAAATTTCTCTGCCATTTCCCGGCGAAAGTCTGTCAATTTGTTATGACAAGTGCGCAATATAGAGAGTTTAGGGCATGCAAAATTTGAAGTTCGTCGGAACATTTTTCGACCTCCAAATTTGCCGACGTTTGGACCACACTTTGACCAAATTGCCGAGCCAAACTGCGGTGCGTTAACGACAGTCCGAATGACTGAGCATGCGCACAACTCAGGAGTACCCCAAAGAGGTGTGTACAGACAGCCACGGTTTGCGTGAGAGCAGTCAGCAAGGCTCAACCCAGTTTTTTTCTAAACTTTGAAATTTCTCTGCCATTTCCCGGCGAAAGTCTGTCAATTTTTTATGACAAGTGCGCAATATAGAGAGTTTAGGGCATGCAAAATTTGAAGTTCGTCGGAACATTTTTCGATCTCCAAATTTGCCGACGTTTGGACCACACTTTGACCAAATTGCCGAGCCAAACTGCGGTGCGTTAACGACAGTCCGAATGACTGAGCATGCGCACAACTCAGGAGTACCCCAAAGAGGTGTGTACAGACAGCCACGGTTTGCGTGAGAGCAGTCAGGAAGCCTCAACCCATTTTTTTCTAAACTTTGAAATTTCTCTGCCATTTCCCGGCGAAAGTCTGTCAATTTTTTATGACAAGTGCGCAATATAGAGAGTTTAGGGCATGCAAAATTTGAAGTTCGTCGGAACATTTTTCGACCTCCAAATTTGCCGACGTTTGGACCACACTTTGACCAAATTGCCGAGCCAAACTGCGGTGCGTTAACGACAGTCCGAATGACTGAGCATGCGCACAACTCAGGAGTACCCCAAAGAGGTGTGTACAGACAGCCACGATTTGCGTGAGAGCAGTCAGGAAGCCTCAACCCAGTTTTTTTCTAAACTTTGAAATTTCTCTGCCATTTCCCGGCGAAAGTCTGTCAATTTGTTATGACAAGTGCGCAATATAGAGAGTTTAGGGCATGCAAAATTTGAAGTTCGTCGGAACATTTTTCGACCTCCAAATTTGCCGACGTTTGGACCACACTTTGACCAAATTGCCGAGCCAAACTGCGGTGCGTTAACGACAGTCCGAATGACTGAGCATGCGCACAACTCAGGAGTACCCCAAAGAGGTGTGTACAGACAGCCACGGTTTGCGTGAGAGCAGTCAGCAAGGCTCAACCCAGTTTTTTTCTAAACTTTGAAATTTCTCTGCCATTTCCCGGCGAAAGTCTGTCAATTTTTTATGACAAGTGCGCAATATAGAGAGTTTAGGGCATGCAAAATTTGAAGTTCGTCGGAACATTTTTCGACCTCCAAATTTGCCGACGTTTGGACCACACTTTGACCAAATTGCCGAGCCAAACTGCGGTGCGTTAACGACAGTCCGAATGACTGAGCATGCGCACAACTCAGGAGTACCCCAAAGAGGTGTGTACAGACAGCCACGGTTTGCGTGAGAGCAGTCAGGAAGCCTCAACCCATTTTTTTCTAAACTTTGAAATTTATCTGCCATTTCCCGGCGAAAGTCTGTCAATTTTTTATGACACGTGCGCAATATAGAGAGTTTAGGGCATGCAAAATTTGAAGTTCGTCGGAACATTTTTCGACCTCCAAATTTGCCGACGTTTGGACCACACTTTGACCAAATTGCCGAGCCAAACTGCGGTGCGTTAACGACAGTCCGAATGACTGAGCATGCGCACAACTCAGGAGTACCCCAAAGAGGTGTGTACAGACAGCCACGGTTTGCGTGAGAGCAGTCAGGAAGCCTCAACCCAGTTTTTTCTAAACTTTGAAATTTCTCTGCCATTTCCCGGCGAAAGTCTGTCAATTTTTTATGACAAGTGCGCAATATAGAGAGTTTAGGGCATGCAAAATTTGAAGTTCGTCGGAACATTTTTCGACCTCCAAATTTGCCGACGTTTGGACCACACTTTGACCAAATTGCCGAGCCAAACTGCGGTGCGTTAACGACAGTCCGAATGACTGAGCATGCGCACAACTCAGGAGTACCCCAAAGAGGTGTGTACAGACAGCCACGGTTTGCGTGAGAGCAGTCAGGAAGCCTCAACCCAGTTTTTTCTAAACTTTGAAATTTCTCTGCCATTTCCAGGCGAAAGTCTGTCAATTTTTTATGACAAGTGCGCAATATAGAGAGTTTAGGGCATGCAAAATTTGAAGTTCGTCGGAACATTTTTCGACCTCCAAATTTGCCGACGTTTGGACCACACTTTGACCAAATTGCCGAGCCAAACTGCGGTGCGTTAACGACAGTCCGAATGACTGAACATGCGCACAACTCAGGAGTACCCCAAAGAGGTGTGTACAGACAGCCACGGTTTGCGTGAGAGCAGTCAGGAAGCCTCAACCCAGTTTTTTCTAAACTTTGAAATTTCTCTGCCATTTCCCGGCGAAAGTCTGTCAATTTGTTATGACAAGTGCGCAATATAGAGAGTTTAGGGCATGCAAAATTTAAAGTTCGTCGGAACATTTTTCGACCTCCAAATTTGCCGACGTTTGGACCACACTTTGACCAAATTGCCGAGCCAAACTGCGGTGCGTTAACGACAGTCCGAATGACTGAGCATGCGCACAACTCAGGAGTACCCCAAAGAGGTGTGTACAGACAGCCACGGTTTGCGTGAGAGCAGTCAGCAAGGCTCAACCCAGTTTTTTTCTAAACTTTGAAATTTCTCTGCCATTACCCGGCGAAAGTCTGTCAATTTTGTATGACAAGTGCGCAATATAGAGAGTTTAGGGCATGCAAAATTTGAAGTTCGTCGGAACATTTTTCGACCTCCAAATTTGCCGACGTTTGGACCACACTTTGACCAAATTGCCGAGCCAAACTGCGGTGCGTTAACGACAGTCCGAATGACTGAGCATGCGCACAACTCAGGAGTACCCCAAAGAGGTGTGTACAGACAGCCACGGTTTGCGTGAGAGCAGTCAGGAAGCCTCAACCCATTTTTTTCTAAACTTTGAAATTTCTCTGCCATTTCCCGGCGAAAGTCTGTCAATTTTTTATGACAAGTGCGCAATATAGAGAGTTTAGGGCATGCAAAATTTGAAGTTCGTCGGAACATTTTTCGACCTCCAAATTTGCCGACGTTTGGACCACACTTTGACCAAATTGCCGAGCCAAACTGCGGTGCGTTAACGACAGTCCGAATGACTGAGCATGCGCACAACTCAGGAGTACCCCAAAGAGGTGTGTACAGACAGCCACGGTTTGCGTGAGAGCAGTCAGGAAGCCTCAACCCATTTTTTTCTAAACTTTGAAATTTATCTGCCATTTCCCGGCGAAAGTCTGTCAATTTTTTATGACAAGTGCGCAATATAGAGAGTTTAGGGCATGCAAAATTTGAAGTTCGTCGGAACATTTTTCGACCTCCAAATTTGCCGACGTTTGGACCACACTTTGACCAAATTGCCGAGCCAAACTGCGGTGCGTTAACGACAGTCCGAATGACTGAGCATGCGCACAACTCAGGAGTACCCCAAAGAGGTGTGTACAGACAGCCACGGTTTGCGTGAGAGCAGTCAGGAAGCCTCAACCCAGTTTTTTTCTAAACTTTGAAATTTCTCTGCCATTTCCCGGCGAAAGTCTGTCAATTTTTTATGACAAGTGCGCAATATAGAGAGTTTAGGGCATGCAAAATTTGAAGTTCGTCGGAACATTTTTCGACCTCCAAATTTGCCGACGTTTGGACCACACTTTGACCAAATTGCCGAGCCAAACTGCGGTGCGTTAACGACAGTCCGAATGACTGAGCATGCGCACAACTCAGGAGTACCCCAAAGAGGTGTGTACAGACAGCCACGGTTTGCGTGAGAGCAGTCAGGAAGCCTCAACCCAGTTTTTTCTAAACTTTGAAATTTCTCTGCCATTTCCCGGCGAAAGTCTGTCAATTTTTTATGACAAGTGCGCAATATAGAGAGTTTAGGGCATGCAAAATTTGAAGTTCGTCGGAACATTTTTCGACCTCCAAATTTGCCGACGTTTGGACCACACTTTGACCAAATTGCCGAGCCAAACTGCGGTGCGTTAACGACAGTCCGAATGACTGAGCATGCGCACAACTCAGGAGTACCCCAAAGAGGTGTGTACAGACAGCCACGGTTTGCGTGAGAGCAGTCAGGAAGCCTCAACCCAGTTTTTTTCTAAACTTTGAAATTTCTCTGCCATTTCCCGGCGAAAGTCTGTCAATTTTTTATGACAAGTGCGCAATATAGAGAGTTTAGGGCATGCAAAATTTGAAGTTCGTCGGAACATTTTTCGACCTCCAAATTTGCCGACGTTTGGACCACACTTTGACCAAATTGCCGAGCCAAACTGCGGTGCGTTAACGACAGTCCGAATGACTGAGCATGCGCACAACTCAGGAGTACCCCAAAGAGGTGTGTACAGACAGCCACGGTTTGCGTGAGAGCAGTCAGGAAGCCTCAACCCAGTTTTTTCTAAACTTTGAAATTTCTCTGCCATTTCCCGGCGAAAGTCTGTCAATTTTTTATGAAAAGTGCGCAATATAGAGAGTTTAGGGCATGCAAAATTTGAAGTTCGTCGGAACATTTTTCGACCTCCAAATTTGCCGACGTTTGGACCTCACTTTGACCAAATTGCCGAGCCAAACTGCGGTGCGTTAACGACAGTCCGAATGACTGAGCATGCGCACAACTCAGGAGTACCCCAAAGAGGTGTGTACAGACAGCCACGGTTTGCGTGAGAGCAGTCAGGAAGCCTCAACCCAGTTTTTTCTAAACTTTGAAATTTCTCTGCCATTTCCCGGCGAAAGTCTGTCAATTTTTTATGACAAGTGCGCAATATAGAGAGTTTAGGGCATGCAAAATTTGAAGTTCGTCGGAACATTTTTCGACCTCCAAATTTGCCGACGTTTGGACCACACTTTGACCAAATTGCCGAGCCAAACTGCGGTGCGTTAACGACAGTCCGAATGACTGAGCATGCGCACAACTCAGGAGTACCCCAAAGAGGTGTGTACAGACAGCCACGGTTTGCGTGAGAGCAGTCAGGAAGCCTCAACCCAGTTTTTTCTAAACTTTGAAATTTCTCTGCCATTTCCCGGCGAAAGTCTGTCAATTTTTTTATGACAAGTGCGCAATATAGAGAGTTTAGGGCATGCAAAATTTGAAGTTCGTCGGAACATTTTTCGACCTCCAAATTTGCCGACGTTTGGACCACACTTTGACCAAATTGCCGAGCCAAACTGCGGTGCGTTAACGACAGTCCGAATGACTGAGCATGCGCACAACTCAGGAGTACCCCAAAGAGGTGTGTACAGACAGCCACGGTTTGCGTGAGAGCAGTCAGGAAGCCTCAACCCAGTTTTTTCTAAACTTTGAAATTTCTCTGCCATTTCCCGGCGAAAGTCTGTCAATTTTTTATGACAAGTGCGCAATATAGAGAGTTTAGGGCATGCAAAATTTGAAGTTCGTCGGAACATTTTTCGACCTCCAAATTTGCCGACGTTTGGACCACACTTTGACCAAATTGCCGAGCCAAACTGCGGTGCGTTAACGACAGTCCGAATGACTGAGCATGCGCACAACTCAGGAGTACCCCAAAGAGGTGTGTACAGACAGCCACGGTTTGCGTGAGAGCAGTCAGGAAGCCTCAACCCAGTTTTTTCTAAACTTTGAAATTTCTCTGCCATTTCCCGGCGAAAGTCTGTCAATTTTTTATGACAAGTGCGCAATATAGAGAGTTTAGGGCATGCAAAATTTGAAGTTCGTCGGAACATTTTTCGACCTCCAAATTTGCCGACGTTTGGACCACACTTTGACCAAATTGCCGAGCCAAACTGCGGTGCGTTAACGACAGTCCGAATGACTGAGCATGCGCACAACTCAGGAGTACCCCAAAGAGGTGTGTACAGACAGCCACGGTTTGCGTGAGAGCAGTCAGGAAGCCTTAACCCAGTTGTTTCTAAACTTTGAAATTTCTCTGCCATTTCCCAGCGAAAGTCTGTCAATTTTTTATGACAAGTGCGCAATATAGAGAGTTTAGGGCATGCAAAATTTGAAGTTCGTCGGAACATTTTTCGACCTCCAAATTTGCCGACGTTTGGACCACACTTTGACCAAATTGCCGAGCCAAACTGCGGTGCGTTAACGACAGTCCGAATGACTGAACATGCGCACAACTCAGGAGTACCCCAAAGAGGTGTGTACAGACAGCCACGGTTTGCGTGAGAGCAGTCAGGAAGCCTCAACCCAGTTTTTTCTAAACTTTGAAATTTCTCTGCCATTTCCCGGCGAAAGTCTGTCAATTTTTTATGACAAGTGCGCAATATAGAGAGTTTAGGGCATGCAAAATTTGAAGTTCTTCGGAACATTTTTCGACCTCCAAATTTGCCGACGTTTGGACCACACTTTGACCAAATTGCCGAGCCAAACTGCGGTGCGTTAACGACAGTCCGAATGACTGAGCATGCGCACAACTCAGGAGTACCCCAAAGAGGTGTGTACAGACAGCCACGGTTTGCGTGAGAGCAGTCAGGAAGCCTCAACCCAGTTTTTTCTAAACTTTGAAATTTCTCTGCCATTTCCCGGCGAAAGTCTGTCAATTTTTTATGACAAGTGCGCAATATAGAGAGTTTAGGGCATGCAAAATTTGAAGTTCGTCGGAACATTTTTCGACCTCCAAATTTGCCGACGTTTGGACCACACTTTGACCAAATTGCCGAGCCAAACTGCGGTGCGTTAACGACAGTCCGAATGACTGAGCATGCGCACAACTCAGGAGTACCCCAAAGAGGTGTGTACAGACAGCCACGGTTTGCGTGAGAGCAGTCAGGAAGCCTCAACCCAGTTTTTTCTAAACTTTGAAATTTCTCTGCCATTTCCCGGCGAAAGTCTGTCAATTTTTTATGACAAGTGCGCAATATAGAGAGTTTAGGGCATGCAAAATTTGAAGTTCGTCGGAACATTTTTCGACCTCCAAATTTGCCGACGTTTGGACCACACTTTGACCAAATTGCCGAGCCAAACTGCGGTGCGTTAACGACAGTCCGAATGACTGAGCATGCGCACAACTCAGGAGTACCCCAAAGAGGTGTGTACAGACAGCCACGGTTTGCGTGAGAGCAGTCAGGAAGCCTCAACCCAGTTTTTTCTAAACTTTGAAATTTCTCTGCCATTTCCCGGCGAAAGTCTGTCAATTTTGTATGACAAGTGCGCAATATAGAGAGTTTAGGGCATGCAAAATTTGAAGTTCGTCGGAACATTTTTCGACCTCCAAATTTGCCGACGTTTGGACCACACTTTGACCAAATTGCCGAGCCAAACTGCGGTGCGTTAACGACAGTCCGAATGACTGAGCATGCGCACAACTCAGGAGTACCCCAAAGAGGTGTGTACAGACAGCCACGGTTTGCGTGAGAGCAGTCAGGAAGCCTCAACCCAGTTTTTTTCTAAACTTTGAAATTTCTCTGCCATTTCCCGGCGAAAGTCTGTCAATTTTTTATGACAAGTGCGCAATATAGAGAGTTTAGGGCATGCAAAATTTGAAGTTCGTCGGAACATTTTTCGACCTCCAAATTTGCCGACGTTTGGACCACACTTTGACCAAATTGCCGAGCCAAACTGCCCTGCGTTAACGACAGTCCGAATGACTGAGCATGCGCACAACTCAGGAGTACCCCAAAGAGGTGTGTACAGACAGCCACGGTTTGCGTGAGAGCAGTCAGGAAGCCTCAACCCAGTTTTTTCTAAACTTTGAAATTTCTCTGCCATTTCCCGGCGAAAGTCTGTCAATTTTTTATGACAAGTGCGCAATATAGAGAGTTTAGGGCATGCAAAATTTGAAGTTCGTCGGAACATTTTTCGACCTCCAAA
Source organism: Henricia sp. BOLD:AAB3569 (assembly GCA_037783545.1). Taxonomy (NCBI): domain Eukaryota; kingdom Metazoa; phylum Echinodermata; class Asteroidea; order Spinulosida; family Echinasteridae; genus Henricia; species Henricia sp. BOLD:AAB3569. The sequence continues at coordinate 18,865 of JBBELK010000771.1, forward strand.
TTTGCCGACGTTTGGACCACACTTTGACCAAATTGCCGAGCCAAACTGCGGTGCGTTAACGACAGTCCGAATGACTGAGCATGCGCACAACTCAGGAGTACCCCAAAGAGGTGTGTACAGACAGCCACGGTTTGCGTGAGAGCAGTCAGGAAGCCTCAACCCAGTTTTTTCTAAACTTTGAAATTTCTCTGCCATTTCCCGGCGAAAGTCTGTCAATTTTGTATGACAAGTGCGCAATATAGAGAGTTTAGGGCATGCAAAATTTGAAGTTCGTCGGAACATTTTTCGACCTCCAAATTTGCCGACGTTTGGACCACACTTTGACCAAATTGCCGAGCCAAACTGCGGTGCGTTAACGACAGTCCGAATGACTGAGCATGCGCACAACTCAGGAGTACCCCAAAGAGGTGTGTACAGACAGCCACGGTTTGCGTGAGAGCAGTCAGGAAGCCTCAACCCAGTTTTTTCTAAACTTTGAAATTTCTCTGCCATTTCCCGGCGAAAGTCTGTCAATTTTTTATGACAAGTGCGCAATATAGAGAGTTTAGGGCATGCAAAATTTGACGTTCGTCGGAACATTTTTCGACCTCCAAATTTGCCGACGTTTGGACCACACTTTGACCAAATTGCCGAGCCAAACTGCGGTGCGTTAACGACAGTCCGAATGACTGAGCATGCGCACAACTCAGGAGTACCCCAAAGAGGTGTGTACAGACAGCCACGATTTGCGTGAGAGCAGTCAGGAAGCCTCAACCCAGTTTTTTTCTAAACTTTGAAATTTCTCTGCCATTTCCCGGCGAAAGTCTGTCAATTTTTTATGACAAGTGCGCAATATAGAGAGTTTAGGGCATGCAAAATTTGAAGTTCGTCGGAACATTTTTCGACCTCCAAATTTGCCGACGTTTGGACCACACTTTGACCAAATTGCCGAGCCAAACTGCGGTGCGTTAAAGACAGTCCGAATGACTGAGCATGCGCACAACTCAGGAGTACCCCAAAGAGGTGTGTACAGACAGCCACGGTTTGCGTGAGAGCAGTCAGGAAGCCTCAACCCAGTTTTTTTCTAAACTTTGAAATTTCTCTGCCATTTCCCGGCGAAAGTCTGTCAATTTTTTATGACAAGTGCGCAATATAGAGAGTTTAGGGCATGCAAAATTTGAAGTTCGTCGGAACATTTTTCGACCTCCAAATTTGCCGACGTTTGGACCACACTTTGACCAAATTGCCGAGCCAAACTGCGGTGCGTTAACGACAGTCCGAATGACTGAACATGCGCACAACTCAGGAGTACCCCAAAGAGGTGTGTACAGACAGCCACGGTTTGCGTGAGAGCAGTCAGGAAGCCTCAACCCAGTTTTTTCTAAACTTTGAAATTTCTCTGCCATTTCCCGGCGAAAGTCTGTCAATTTTTTATGACAAGTGCGCAATATAGAGAGTTTAGGGCATGCAAAATTTGAAGTTCTTCGGAACATTTTTCGACCTCCAAATTTGCCGACGTTTGGACCACACTTTGACCAAATTGCCGAGCCAAACTGCGGTGCGTTAACGACAGTCCGAATGACTGAGCATGCGCACAACTCAGGAGTACCCCAAAGAGGTGTGTACAGACAGCCACGGTTTGCGTGAGAGCAGTCATGAAGCCTCAACCCAGTTTTTTCTAAACTTTGAAATTTCTCTGCCATTTCCCGGCGAAAGTCTGTCAATTTTTTATGACAAGTGCGCAATATAGAGAGTTTAGGGCATGCAAAATTTGACGTTCGTCGAAACATTTTTCGACCTCCAAATTTGCCGACGTTTGGACCACACTTTGACCAAATTGCCGAGCCAAACTGCGGTGCGTTAACGACAGTCCGAATGACTGAGCATGCGCACAACTCAGGAGTACCCCAAAGAGGTGTGTACAGACAGCCACGATTTGCGTGAGAGCAGTCAGGAAGCCTCAACCCAGTTTTTTTCTAAACTTTGAAATTTCTCTGCCATTTCCCGGCGAAAGTCTGTCAATTTTTTATGACAAGTGCGCAATATAGAGAGTTTAGGGCATGCAAAATTTGAAGTTCGTCGGAACATTTTTCGACCTCCAAATTTGCCGACGTTTGGACCACACTTTGACCAAATTGCCGAGCCAAACTGCGGTGCGTTAACGACAGTCCGAATGACTGAGCATGCGCACAACTCAGGAGTACCCCAAAGAGGTGTGTACAGACAGCCACGGTTTGCGTGAGAGCAGTCAGGAAGCCTCAACCCAGTTTTTTCTAAACTTTGAAATTTCTCTGCCATTTCCCGGCGAAAGTCTGTCAATTTTTTATGACAAGTGCGCAATATAGAGAGTTTAGGGCATGCAAAATTTGAAGTTCGTCGGAACATTTTTCGACCTCCAAATTTGCCGACGTTTGGACCACACTTTGACCAAATTGCCGAGCCAAACTGCGGTGCGTTAACGACAGTCCGAATGACTGAGCATGCGCACAACTCAGGAGTACCCCAAAGAGGTGTGTACAGACAGCCACGGATTTTTTTTCTAAACTTTGAAATTTCTCTGCCATTTCCCGGCGAAAGTCTGTCAATTTTTTATGACAAGTGCGCAATATAGAGAGTTTAGGGCATGCAAAATTTGAAGTTCGTCGGAACATTTTTCGACCTCCAAATTTGCCGACGTTTGGACCACACTTTGATCAAATTGCCGAGCCAAACTGCGGTGCGTTAACGACAGTCCGAATGACTGAGCATGCGCACAACTCAGGAGTACCCCAAAGAGGTGTGTACAGACAGCCACGGTTTGCGTGAGAGCAGTCAGGAAGCCTCAACCCAGTTTTTTCTAAACTTTGAAATTCCTCTGCCATTCCCCGGCGAAAGTCTGTCAATTTTTTATGACAAGTGCGCAATATAAAGAGTTTAGGGCATGCAAAATTTGAAGTTCGTCGGAACATTTTTCGACCTCCAAATTTGCCGACGTTTGGACCACACTTTGACCAAATTGCCGAGCCAAACTGCGGTGCGTTAACGACAGTCCGAATGACTGAGCATGCGCACAACTCAGGAGTACCCCAAAGAGGTGTGTACAGACAGCCACGGTTTGCGTGAGAGCAGTCAGGAAGCCTCAACCCAGTTTTTTTCTAAACTTTGAAATTTCTCTGCCATTTCCCGGCGAAAGTCTGTCAATTTTTTATGACAAGTGCGCAATATAGAGAGTTTAGGGCATGCAAAATTTGAAGTTCGTCGGAACATTTTTCGACCTCCAAATTTGCCGACGTTTGGACCACACTTTGACCAAATTGCCGAGCCAAACTGCGGTGCGTTAACGACAGTCCGAATGACTGAGCATGCGCACAACTCAGGAGTACCCCAAAGAGGTGTGTACAGACAGCCACGGTTTGCGTGAGAGCAGTCAGGAAGCCTCAACCCAGTTTTTTTCTAAACTTTGAAATTTCTCTGCCATTTCCCGGCGAAAGTCTGTCAATTTGTTATGACAAGTGCGCAATATAGAGAGTTAATTAGGGCATGCAAAATTTGAAGTTCGTCGGAACATTTTTCGACCTCCAAATTTGCCGACGTTTGGACCACACTTTGACCAAATTGCCGAGCCAAACTGCGGTGCGTTAACGACAGTCCGAATGACTGAGCATGCGCACAACTTAGGAGTACCCCAAAGAGGTGTATACAGACAGCCACGGTTTGCGTGAGAGCAGTCAGGAAGCCTCAACCCAGTTTTTTCTAAACTTTGAAATTTCTCTGCCATTTCCCGGCGAAAGTCTGTCAATTTTTTATGACAAGTGCGCAATATAGAGAGTTTAGGGCATGCAAAATTTGAAGTTCGTCGGAACATTTTTCGACCTCCAAATTTGCCGACGTTTGGACCACACTTTGACCAAATTGCCGAGCCAAACTGCGGTGCGTTAACGACAGTCCGAATGACTGAGCATGCGCACAACTCAGGAGTACCCCAAAGAGGTGTGTACAGACAGCCACGGTTTGCGTGAGAGCAGTCAGGAAGCCTCAACCCAGTTTTTTCTAAACTTTGAAATTTCTCTGCCATTTCCCGGCGAAAGTCTGTCAATTTTTTATGACAAGTGCGCAATATAGAGAGTTTAGGGCATGCAAAATTTGAAGTTCGTCGGAACATTTTTCGACCTCCAAATTTGCCGACGTTTGGACCACACTTTGACCAAATTGCCGAGCCAAACTGCGGTGCGTTAACGACAGTCCGAATGACTGAGCATGCGCACAACTCAGGAGTACCCCAAAGAGGTGTGTACAGACAGCCACGGTTTGCGTGAGAGCAGTCAGGAAGCCTCAACCCAGTTTTTTTCTAAACTTTGAAATTTCTCTGCCATTTCCCGGCGAAAGTCTGTCAATTTGTTATGACAAGTGCGCAATATAGAGAGTTAATTAGGGCATGCAAAATTTGAAGTTCGTCGGAACATTTTTCGACCTCCAAATTTGCCGACGTTTGGACCACACTTTGACCAAATTGCCGAGCCAAACTGCGGTGCGTTAACGACAGTCCGAATGACTGAGCATGCGCACAACTCAGGAGTACCCCAAAGAGGTGTGTACAGACAGTCACGGTTTGCGTGAGAGCAGTCAGGAAGCCTCAACCCAGTTTTTTTCTAAACTTTGAAATTTCTCTGCCATTTCCCGGCGAAAGTCTGTCAATTTGTTATGACAAGTGCGCAATATAGAGAGTTAATTAGGGCATGCAAAATTTGAAGTTCGTCGGAACATTTTTCGACCTCCAAATTTGCCGACGTTTGGACCACACTTTGACCAAATTGCCGAGCCAAACTGCGGTGCGTTAACGACAGTCCGAATGACTGAGCATGCGCACAACTCAGGAGTACCTCAAAGAGGTGTGTACAGACAGCCACGGTTTGCGTGAGAGCAGTCAGGAAGCCTTAACCCAGTTTTTTCTAAACTTTGAAATTTCTCTGCCATTTCCCGGCGAAAGTCTGTCAATTTTTTATGACAAGTGCGCAATATAGAGAGTTTAGGGCATGCAAAATTTGAAGTTCGTCGGAACATTATTCGACCTCCAAATTTGCCGACGTTTGGACCACACTTTGACCAAATTGCCGAGCCAAACTGCGGTGCGTTAACGACAGTCCGAATGACTGAGCATGCGCACAACTCAGGAGTACCCCAAAGAGGTGTGTACAGACAGCCACGGTTTGCGTGAGAGCAGTCAGGAAGCCTCAACCCAGTTTTTTCTAAACTTTGAAATTTCTCTGCCATTTCCCGGCGAAAGTCTGTCAATTTTTTATGACAAGTGCGCAATATAGAGAGTTTAGGGCATGCAAAATTTGAAGTTCGTCGGAACATTTTTCGACCTCCAAATTTGCCGACGTTTGGACCACACTTTGACCAAATTGCCGAGCCAAACTGCGGTGCGTTAACGACAGTCCGAATGACTGAGCATGCGCACAACTCAGGAGTACCCCAAAGAGGTGTGTACAGACAGCCACGGTTTGCGTGAGAGCAGTCAGGAAGCCTCAACCCAGTTTTTTCTAAACTTTGAAATTTCTCTGCCATTTCCCGGCGAAAGTCTGTCAATTTTTTATGACAAGTGCGCAATATAGAGAGTTTAGGGCATGCAAAATTTGAAGTTCGTCGGAACATTTTTCGACCTCCAAATTTGCCGACGTTTGGACCACACTTTGACCAAATTGCCGAGCCAAACTGCGGTGCGTTAACGACAGTCCGAATGACTGAGCATGCGCACAACTCAGGAGTACCCCAAAGAGGTGTGTACAGACAGCCACGGTTTGCGTGAGAGCAGTCAGGAAGCCTCAACCCAGTTTTTTCTAAACTTTGAAATTTCTCTGCCATTTCCCGGCGAAAGTCTGTCAATTTTTTATGACAAGTGCGCAATATAGAGAGTTTAGGGCATGCAAAATTTGAAGTTCGTCGGAAAATTTTTCGACCTCCAAATTTGCCGACGTTTGGACCACACTTTGACCAAATTGCCGAGCCAAACTGCGGTGCGTTAACGACAGTCCGAATGACTGAGCATGCGCACAACTCAGGAGTACCCCAAAGAGGTGTGTACAGACAGCCACGGTTTGCGTGAGAGCAGTCAGGAAGCCTCAACCCGGTTTTTTCTAAACTTTGAAATTTCTCTGCCATTTCCCGGCGAAAGTCTGTCAATTTTTTATGACAAGTGCGCAATATAGAGAGTTTAGGGCATGCAAAATTTGAAGTTCGTCGGAACATTTTTCGACCTCCAAATTTGCCGACGTTTGGACCACACTTTGACCAAATTGCCGAGCCAAACTGCGGTGCGTTAACGACAGTCCGAATGACTGAGCATGCGCACAACTCAGGAGTACCCCAAAGAGGTGTGTACAGACAGCCACGGTTTGCGTGAGAGCAGTCAGGAAGCCTCAACCCAGTTTTTTCTAAACTTTGAAATTTCTCTGCCATTTCCCGGCGAAAGTCTGTCAATTTGTTATGACAAGTGCGCAATATAGAGAGTTAATTAGGGCATGCAAAATTTGAAGTTCGTCGGAACATTTTTCGACCTCCAAATTTGCCGACGTTTGGACCACACTTTGACCAAATTGCCGAGCCAAACTGCGGTGCGTTAACGACAGTCCGAATGACTGAGCATGCGCACAACTCAGGAGTACCTCAAAGAGGTGTGTACAGACAGCCACGGTTTGCGTGAGAGCAGTCAGGAAGCCTTAACCCAGTTTTTTCTAAACTTTGAAATTTCTCTGCCATTTCCCGGCGAAAGTCTGTCAATTTTTTATGACAAGTGCGCAATATAGAGAGTTTAGGGCATGCAAAATTTGAAGTTCGTCGGAACATTATTCGACCTCCAAATTTGCCGACGTTTGGACCACACTTTGACCAAATTGCCGAGCCAAACTGCGGTGCGTTAACGACAGTCCGAATGACTGAGCATGCGCACAACTCAGGAGTACCCCAAAGAGGTGTGTACAGACAGCCACGGTTTGCGTGAGAGCAGTCAGGAAGCCTCAACCCAGTTTTTTCTAAACTTTGAAATTTCTCTGCCATTTCCCGGCGAAAGTCTGTCAATTTTTTATGACAAGTGCGCAATATAGAGAGTTTAGGGCATGCAAAATTTGAAGTTCGTCGGAACATTTTTCGACCTCCAAATTTGCCGACGTTTGGACCACACTTTGACCAAATTGCCGAGCCAAACTGCGGTGCGTTAACGACAGTCCGAATGACTGAGCATGCGCACAACTCAGGAGTACCCCAAAGAGGTGTGTACAGACAGCCACGGTTTGCGTGAGAGCAGTCAGGAAGCCTCAACCCAGTTTTTTCTAAACTTTGAAATTTCTCTGCCATTTCCCGGCGAAAGTCTGTCAATTTTTTATGACAAGTGCGCAATATAGAGAGTTTAGGGCATGCAAAATTTGAAGTTCGTCGGAACATTTTTCGACCTCCAAATTTGCCGACGTTTGGACCACACTTTGACCAAATTGCCGAGCCAAACTGCGGTGCGTTAACGACAGTCCGAATGACTGAGCATGCGCACAACTCAGGAGTACCCCAAAGAGGTGTGTACAGACAGCCACGGTTTGCGTGAGAGCAGTCAGGAAGCCTCAACCCAGTTTTTTCTAAACTTTGAAATTTCTCTGCCATTTCCCGGCGAAAGTCTGTCAATTTTTTATGACAAGTGCGCAATATAGAGAGTTTAGGGCATGCAAAATTTGAAGTTCGTCGGAAAATTTTTCGACCTCCAAATTTGCCGACGTTTGGACCACACTTTGACCAAATTGCCGAGCCAAACTGCGGTGCGTTAACGACAGTCCGAATGACTGAGCATGCGCACAACTCAGGAGTACCCCAAAGAGGTGTGTACAGACAGCCACGGTTTGCGTGAGAGCAGTCAGGAAGCCTCAACCCGGTTTTTTCTAAACTTTGAAATTTCTCTGCCATTTCCTGGCGAAAGTCTGTCAATTTTTTATGACAAGTGCGCAATATAGAGAGTTTAGGGCATGCAAAATTTGAAGTTCGTCGGAACATTTTTCGACCTCCAAATTTGCCGACGTTTGGACCACACTTTGACCAAATTGCCGAGCCAAACTGCGGTGCGTTAACGACAGTCCGAATGACTGAGCATGCGCACAACTCAGGAGTACCCCAAAGAGGTGTGTACAGACAGCCACGGTTTGCGTGAGAGCAGTCAGGAAGCCTCAACCCAGTTTTTTCTAAACTTTGAAATTTCTCTGCCATTTCCCGGCGAAAGTCTGTCAATTTTTTATGACAAGTGCGCAATATAGAGAGTTTAGGGCATGCAAAATTTGAAGTTCGTCGGAACATTTTTCGACCTCCAAATTTGCCGACGTTTGGACCACACTTTGACCAAATTGCCGAGCCAAACTGCGGTGCGTTAACGACAGTCCGAATGACTGAGCATGCGCACAACTCAGGAGTACCCCAAAGAGGTGTGTACAGACAGCCACGGTTTGCGTGAGAGCAGTCAGGAAGCCTCAACCCAGTTTTTTCTAAACTTTGAAATTTCTCTGCCATTTCCCGGCGAAAGTCTGTCAATTTTTTATGACAAGTGCGCAATATAGAGAGTTTAGGGCATGCAAAATTTGAAGTTCGTCGGAACATTTTTCGACCTCCAAATTTGCCGACGTTTGGACCACACTTTGACCAAATTGCCGAGCCAAACTGCGGTGCGTTAACGACAGTCCGAATGACTGAGCATGCGCACAACTCAGGAGTACCCCAAAGAGGTGTGTACAGACAGCCACGGTTTGCGTGAGAGCAGTCAGGAAGCCTCAACCCAGTTTTTTCTAAACTTTGAAATTTATCTGCCATTTCCCGGCGAAAGTCTGTCAATTTTTTATGACAAGTGCGCAATATAGAGAGTTTAGGGCATGCAAAATTTGAAGTTCGTCGGAACATTTTTCGACCTCCAAATTTGCCGACGTTTGGACCACACTTTGACCAAATTGCCGAGCCAAACTGCGGTGCGTTAACGACAGTCCGAATGACTGAGCATGCGCACAACTCAGGAGTACCCCAAAGAGGTGTGTACAGACAGCCACGGTTTGCGTGAGAGCAGTCAGGAAGCCTCAACCCAGTTTTTTCTAAACTTTGAAATTTCTCTGCCATTTCCCGGCAAAAGTCTGTCAATTTTTTATGACAAGTGCGCAATATAGAGAGTTTAGGGCATGCAAAATTTGAAGTTCGTCGGAACATTTTTCGACCTCCAAATTTGCCGACGTTTGGACCACACTTTGACCAAATTGCCGAGCCAAACTGCGGTGCGTTAACGACAGTCCGAATGACTGAGCATGCGCACAACTCAGGAGTACCCCAAAGAGGTGTGTACAGACAGCCACGGTTTGCGTGAGAGCAGTCAGGAAGCCTCAACCCAGTTTTTTCTAAACTTTGAAATTTCTCTGCCATTTCCCGGCGAAAGTCTGTCAATTTTTTATGACAAGTGCGCAATATAGAGAGTTTAGGGCATGCCAAATTTGAAGTTCGTCGGAACATTTTTCGACCTCCAAATTTGCCGACGTTTGGACCACACTTTGACCAAATTGCCGAGCCAAACTGCGGTGCGTTAACGACAGTCCGAATGACTGAGCATGCGCACAACTCAGGAGTACCCCAAAGAGGTGTTTACAGACAGCCACGGTTTGCGTGAGAGCAGTCAGGAAGCCTCAACCCAGTTTTTTTTTAAACTTTGAAATTTCTCTGCCATTTCCCTGCGAAAGTCTGTCAATTTTTTATGACAAGTGCGCAAAATAGAGAGTTTAGGGCATGCAAAATTTGAAGTTCGTCGGAACATTTTTCGACCTCCAAATTTGCCGACGTTTGGACCACACTTTGACCAAATTGCCGAGCCAAACTGCGGTGCGTTAACGACAGTCCGAATGACTGAGCATGCGCACAACTCAGGAGTACCCCAAAGAGGTGTGTACAGACAGCCACGGTTTGCGTGAGAGCAGTCAGGAAGCCTCAACCCAGTTTTTTCTAAACTTTGAAATTTCTCTGCCATTTCCCGGCGAAAGTCTGTCAATTTTTTTATGACAAGTGCGCAATATAGAGAGTTTAGGGCATGCAAAATTTGAAGTTCGTCGGAACATTTTTCGACCTCCAAATTTGCCGACGTTTGGACCACACTTTGACCAAATTGCCGAGCCAAACTGCGGTGCGTTAACGACAGTCCGAATGACTGAGCATGCGCACAACTCAGGAGTACCCCAAAGAGGTGTGTACAGACAGCCACGGTTTGCGTGAGAGCAGTCAGGAAGCCTCAACCCAGTTTTTTCTAAACTTTGAAATTTCTCTGCCATTTCCCGGCGAAAGTCTGTCAATTTTTTATGACAAGTGCGCAATATAGAGAGTTTAGGGCATGCAAAATTTGAAGTTCGTCGGAACATTTTTCGACCTCCAAATTTGCCGACGTTTGGACCACACTTTGACTAAATTGCCGAGCCAAACTGCGGTGCGTTAACGACAGTCCGAATGACTGAGCATGCGCACAACTCAGGAGTACCCCAAAGAGGTGTGTACAGACAGCCACGGTTTGCGTGAGAGCAGTCAGGAAGCCTCAACCCAGTTTTTTCTAAACTTTGAAATTTCTCTGCCATTTCCCGGCGAAAGTCTGTCAATTTTTTTATGACAAGTGCGCAATATAGAGAGTTTAGGGCATGCAAAATTTGAAGTTCGTCGGAACATTTTTCGACCTCCAAATTTGCCGACGTTTGGACCACACTTTGACCAAATTGCCGAGCCAAACTGCGGTGCGTTAACGAAAGTCCGAATGACTGAGCATGCGCACAACTCAGGAGTACCCCAAAGAGGTGTGTACAGACAGCCACGGTTTGCGTGAGAGCAGTCAGGAAGCCTCAAACCAGTTTTTTCTAAACTTTGAAATTTCTCTGCCATTTCCCGGCGAAAGTCTGTCAATTTTTTTATGACAAGTGCGCAATATAGAGAGTTTAGGGCATGCAAAATTTGAAGTTCGTCGGAACATTTTTCGACCTCCAAATTTGCCGACGTTTGGACCACACTTTGACCAAATTGCCGAGCCAAACTGCGGTGCGTTAACGACAGTCCGAATGACTGAGCATGCGCACAACTCAGGAGTACCCCAAAGAGGTGTGTACAGACAGCCACGGTTTGCGTGAGAGCAGTCAGGAAGCCTCAACCCAGTTTTTTCTAAACTTTGAAATTTCTCTGCCATTTCCCGGCGAAAGTCCGAATGACTGAGCATGCGCACAACTCAGGAGTACCCCAAAGAGGTGTGTACAGACAGCCACGGTTTGCGTGAGAGCAGTCAGGAAGCCTCAACCCAGTTTTTTCTAAACTTTGAAATTTCTCTGCCATTTCCCGGCGAAAGTCTGTCAATTTTTTATGACAAGTGCGCAATATAGAGAGTTTAGGGCATGCAAAATTTGAAGTTCGTCGGAACATTTTTCGACCTCCAAATTTGCCGACGTTTGGACCCCACTTTGACTAAATTGCCGAGCCAAACTGCGGTGCGTTAACGACAGTCCGAATGACTGAGCATGCGCACAACTCAGGAGTACCCCAAAGAGGTGTGTACAGACAGCCACGGTTTGCGTGAGAGCAGTCAGGAAGCCTCAACCCAGTTTTTTCTAAACTTTGAAATTTCTCTGCCATTTCCCGGCGAAAGTCTGTCAATTTTTTTATGACAAGTGCGCAATATAGAGAGTTTAGGGCATGCAAAATTTGAAGTTCGTCGGAACATTTTTCGACCTCCAAATTTGCCGACGTTTGGACCACACTTTGACCAAATTGCCGAGCCAAATGCGGTGCGTTAACGAAAGTCCGAATGACTGAGCATGCGCACAACTCAGGAGTACCCCAAAGAGGTGTGTACAGCAGCCACGGTTTGCGTGAGAGCAGTCAGGAAGCCTCAAACCAGTTTTTTCTAAACTTTGAAATTTCTCTGCCATTTCCCGGCGAAAGTCTGTCAATTTTTTTATGACAAGTGCGCAATATAGAGAGTTTAGGGCATGCAAAATTTGAAGTTCGTCGGAACATTTTTCGACCTCCAAATTTGCCGACGTTTGGACCACACTTTGACCAAATTGCCGAGCCAAACTGCGGTGCGTTAACGACAGTCCGAATGACTGAGCATGCGCACAACTCAGGAGTACCCCAAAGAGGTGTGTACAGACAGCCACGGTTTGCGTGAGAGCAGTCAGGAAGCCTCAACCCAGTTTTTTTCTAAACTTTGAAATTTCTCTGCCATTTCCCGGCGAAAGTCTGTCAATTTTTTATGACAAGTGCGCAATATAGAGAGTTTAGGGCATGCAAAATTTGAAGTTCGTCGGAACATTTTTCGACCTCCAAATTTGCCGACGTTTGGACCACACTTTGACCAAATTGCCGAGCCAAACTGCGGTGCGTTAACGACAGTCCGAATGACTGAGCATGCGCACAACTCAGGAGTATCCCAAAGAGGTGTGTACAGACAGCCACGGTTTGCGTGAGAGCAGTCAGGAAGCCTCAACCCAGTTTTTTCTAAACTTTGAAATTTCTCTGCCATTTCCCGGCGAAAGTCTGTCAATTTTTAATGACAAGTGCGCAATATAGAGAGTTTAGGGCATGCAAAATTTGAAGTTCGTCGGAACATTTTTCGACCTCCAAATTTGCCGACGTTTGGACCACACTTTGACCAAATTGCCGAGCCAAACTGCGGTGCGTTAACGACAGTCCGAATGACTGAGCATGCGCACAACTCAGGAGTACCCCAAAGAGGTGTGTACAGACAGCCACGGTTTGCGTGAGAGCAGTCAGGAAGCCTCAACCCAGTTTTTTCTAAACTTTGAAATTTCTCTGCCATTTCCCGGCGAAAGTCTTTCAATTTTTTATGACAAGTGCGCAATATAGAGAGTTTAGGGCATGCAAAATTTGAAGTTCGTCGGAACATTTTTCGACCTCCAAATTTGCCGACGTTTGGACCACACTTTGACCAAATTGCCGAGCCAAACTGCGGTGCGTTAACGACAGTCCGAATGACTGAGCATGCGCACAACTCAGGAGTACCCCAAAGAGGTGTGTACAGACAGCCACGGTTTGCGTGAGAGCAGTCAGGAAGCCTCAACCCAGTTTTTTCTAAACTTTGAAATTTCTCTGCCATTTCCCGGCGAAAGTCTGTCAATTTTTTTATGACAAGTGCGCAATATAGAGAGTTTAGGGCATGCAAAATTTGAAGTTCGTGGGAACATTTTTCGACCTCCAAATTTGCCGACGTTTGGACCACACTTTGACCAAATTGCCGAGCCAAACTGCGGTGCGTTAACGAAAGTCCGAATGACTGAGCATGCGCACAACTCAGGAGTACCCCAAAGAGGTGTGTACAGACAGCCACGGTTTGCGTGAGAGCAGTCAGGAAGCCTCAAACCAGTTTTTTCTAAACTTTGAAATTTCTCTGCCATTTCCCGGCGAAAGTCTGTCAATTTTTTTATGACAAGTGCGCAATATAGAGAGTTTAGGGCATGCAAAATTTGAAGTTCGTCGGAACATTTTTCGACCTCCAAATTTGCCGACGTTTAGACCACACTTTGACCAAATTGCCGAGCCAAACTGCGGTGCGTTAACGACAGTCCGAATGACTGAGCATGCGCACAACTCAGGAGTACCCCAAAGAGGTGTGTACAGACAGCCACGGTTTGCGTGAGAGCAGTCAGGAAGCCTCAACCCAGTTTTTTCTAAACTTTGAAATTTCTCTGCCATTTCCCGGCGAAAGTCTGTCAATTTTTTTATGACAAGTGCGCAATATAGAGAGTTTAGGGCATGCAACATTTGAAGTTCGTGGGAACATTTTTCGACCTCCAAATTTGCCGACGTTTGGACCACACTTTGACCAAATTGCCGAGCCAAACTGCGGTGCGTTAACGACAGTCCGAATGACTGAGCATGCGCACAACTCAGGAGTACCCCAAAGAGGTGTGTACAGACAGCCACGGTTTGCGTGAGAGCAGTCAGGAAGCCTCAACCCAGTTTTTTCTAAACTTTGAAATTTCTCTGCCATTTCCCGGCGAAAGTCTGTCAATTTTTTATGACAAGTGCGCAATATAGAGAGTTTAGGGCATGCAAAATTTGAAGTTCGTCGGAACATTTTTCGACCTCCAAATTTGCCGACGTTTGGACCACACTTTGACCAAATTGCCGAGCCAAACTGCGGTGCGTTAACGACAGTCCGAATGACTGAGCATGCGCACAACTCAGGAGTACCCCAAAGAGGTGTGTACAGACAGCCACGGTTTGCGTGAGAGCAGTCAGGAAGCCTCAACCCAGTTTTTTCTAAACTTTGAAATTTCTCTGCCATTTCCCGGCGAAAGTCTTTCAATTTTTTATGACAAGTGCGCAATATAGAGAGTTTAGGGCATGCAAAATTTGAAGTTCGTCGGAACATTTTTCGACCTCCAAATTTGCCGACGTTTAGACCACACTTTGACCAAATTGCCGAGCCAAACTGCGGTGCGTTAACGACAGTCCGAATGACTGAGCATGCGCACAACTCAGGAGTACCCCAAAGAGGTGTGTACAGACAGCCACGGTTTGCGTGAGAGCAGTCAGGAAGCCTCAACCCAGTTTTTTCTAAACTTTGAAATTTCTCTGCCATTTCCCGGCGAAAGTCTGTCAATTTTTTTATGACAAGTGTGCAATATAGAGAGTTTAGGGCATGCAAAATTTGAAGTTCGTGGGAACATTTTTCGACCTCCAAATTTGCCGACGTTTGGACCACACTTTGACCAAATTGCCGAGCCAAACTGCGGTGCGTTAACGACAGTCCGAATGACTGAGCATGCGCACAACTCAGGAGTACCCCAAAGAGGTGTGTACAGACAGCCACGGTTTGCGTGAGAGCAGTCAGGAAGCCTCAACCCAGTTTTTTCTAAACTTTGAAATTTCTCTGCCATTTCCCGGCGAAAGTCTGTCAATTGTTTATGACAAGTGCGCAATATAGAGAGTTTAGGGCATGCAAAATTTGAAGTTCGTCGGAACATTTTTCGACCTCCAAATTTGCCGACGTTTGGACCACACTTTGACCAAATTGCCGAGCCAAACTGCGGTGCGTTAACGACAGTCCGAATGACTGAGCATGCGCACAACTCAGGAGTACCCCAAAGAGGTGTGTACAGACAGCCACGGTTTGCGTGAGAGCAGTCAGGAAGCCTCAACCCAGTTTTTTCTAAACTTTGAAATTTCTCTGCCATTTCCCGGCGAAAGTCTGTCAATTTTTTATGACAAGTGCGCAATATAGAGAGTTTAGGGCATGCAACATTTGAAGTTCGTCGGAACATTTTTCGACCTCCAAATTTGCCGACGGTTGGACCACACTTTGACCAAATTGCCGAGCCAAACTGCGGTGCGTTAACGACAGTCCGAATGACTGAGCATGCGCACAACTCAGGAGTACCCCAAAGAGGTGTGTACAGACAGCCACGGTTTGCGTGAGAGCAGTCAGGAAGCCTCAACCCAGTTTTTTCTAAACTTTGAAATTTCTCTGTCATTTCCCGGCGAAAGTCTGTCAATTTTTTATGACAAGTGCGCAATATAGAGAGTTTAGGGCATGCAAAATTTGAAGTTCGTCGGAACATTTTTCGACCTCCAAATTTGCCGACGTTTGGACCACACTTTGACCAAATTGCCGAGCCAAACTGCGGTGCGTTAACGACAGTCCGAATGACTGAGCATGCGCACAACTCAGGAGTACCCCAAAGAGGTGTGTACAGACAGCCACGGTTTGCGTGAGAGCAGTCAGGAAGCCTCAACCCAGTTTTTTCTAAACTTTGAAATTTCTCTGCCATTTCCCGGCGAAAGTCTGTCAATTGTTTATGACAAGTGCGCAATATAGAGAGTTTAGGGCATGCAACATTTAAAGTTCGTGGGAACATTTTTCGACCTCCAAATTTGCCGACGTTTGGACCACACTTTGACCAAATTGCCGAGCCAAACTGCGGTGCGTTAACGACAGTCCGAATGACTGAGCATGCGCACAACTCAGGAGTACCCCAAAGAGGTGTGTACAGACAGCCACGGTTTGCGTGAGAGCAGTCAGGAAGCCTCAAACCAGTTTTTTCTAAACTTTGAAATTTCTCTGCCATTTCCCGGCGAAAGTCTGTCAATTTTTGTATGACAAGTGCGCAATATAGAGAGTTTAGGGCATGCAAAATTTGAAGTTCGTCGGAACATTTTCGACCTCCAAATTTGCCGACGTTTGGACCACACTTTGACCAAATTGCCGAGCCAAACTGCGGTGCGTTAACGACAGTCCGAATGACTGAGCATGCGCACAACTCAGGAGTACCCCAAAGAGGTGTGTACAGACAGCCACGGTTTGCGTGAGAGCAGTCAGGAAGCCTCAACCCAGTTTTTTCTAAACTTTGAAATTTCTCTGCCATTTCCCGGCGAAAGTCTGTCAATTTTTTATGACAAGTGCGCAATATAGAGAGTTTAGGGCATGCAAAATTTGAAGTTCGTCGGAACATTTTTCGACCTCCAAATTTGCCGACGTTTGGACCACACTTTGACCAAATTGCCGAGCCAAACTGCGGTGCGTTAACGACAGTCCGAATGACTGAGCATGCGCACAACTCAGGAGTATCCCCAAAGAGGTGTGTACAGACAGCCACGGTTTGCGTGAGAGCAGTCAGGAAGCCTCAACCCAGTTTTTTCTAAACTTTGAAATTTCTCTGCCATTTCCGGCGAAAGTCTGTCAATTTTTAATGACAAGTGCGCAATATAGAGAGTTTAGGGCATGCAAAATTTGAAGTTCGTCGGAACATTTTCGACCTCCAAATTTGCCGACGTTTGGACCACACTTTGACCAAATTGCCGAGCCAAACTGCGGTGCGTTAACGACAGTCCGAATGACTGAGCATGCGCACAACTCAGGAGTACCCCAAAGAGGTGTGTACAGACAGCCACGGTTTGCGTGAGAGCAGTCAGGAAGCCTCAACCCAGTTTTTTCTAAACTTTGAAATTTCTCTGCCATTTCCCGGCGAAAGTCTTTCAATTTTTTATGACAAGTGCGCAATATAGAGAGTTTAGGGCATGCAAATTTGAAGTTCGTCGGAACATTTTTCGACCTCCAAATTTGCCGACGTTTAGACCACACTTTGACCAAATTGCCGAGCCAAACTGCGGTGCGTTAACGACAGTCCGAATGACTGAGCATGCGCACAACTCAGGAGTACCCCAAAGAGGTGTGTACAGACAGCCACGGTTTGCGTGAGAGCAGTCAGGAAGCCTCAACCCAGTTTTTTCTAACTTTGAAATTTCTCTGCCATTTCCCGGCGAAAGTCTGTCAATTTTTTTATGACAAGTGTGCAATATAGAGAGTTTAGGGCATGCAAAATTTGAAGTTCGTGGGAACATTTTTCGACCTCCAAATTTGCCGACGTTTGGACCACACTTTGACCAAATTGCCGAGCCAAACTGCGGTGCGTTAACGACAGTCCGAATGACTGAGCATGCGCACAACTCAGGAGTACCCCAAAGAGGTGTGTACAGACAGCCACGGTTTGCGTGAGAGCAGTCAGGAAGCCTCAACCCAGTTTTTTCTAAACTTTGAAATTTCTCTGCCATTTCCCCGGCGAAAGTCCTGTCAATTGTTTATGACAAGTGCGCAATATAGAGAGTTTAGGGCATGCAAAATTGAAGTTCGTCGGAACATTTTTCGACCTCCAAATTTGCCGACGTTTGGACCACACTTTGACCAAATTGCCGAGCCAAACTGCGGTGCGTTAACGACAGTCCGAATGACTGAGCATGCGCACAACTCAGGAGTACCCCAAAGAGTGTGTACAGACAGCCACGGTTTGCGTGAGAGCAGTCAGGAAGCCTCAACCCAGTTTTTTCTAAACTTTGAAATTTCTCTGCCATTTCCCGGCGAAAGTCTGTCAATTTTTTATGACAAGTGCGCAATATAGAGAGTTTAGGGCATGCAAACTTTGAAGTTCGTCGGAACATTTTTCGACCTCCAAATTTGCCGACGGTTGGACCACACTTTGACCAAATTGCCGAGCCAAACTGCGGTGCGTTAACGACAGTCCGAATGACTGAGCATGCGCACAACTCAGGAGTACCCCAAAGAGGTGTGTACAGACAGCCACGGTTTGCGTGAGAGCAGTCAGGAAGCCTCAACCCAGTTTTTTCTAAACTTTGAAATTTCTCTGCCATTTCCCGGCGAAAGTCTGTCAATTTTTTATGACAAGTGCGCAATATAGAGAGTTTAGGGCATGCAAAATTTGAAGTTCGTCGGAACATTTTTCGACCTCCAAATTTGCCGACGTTTGGACCACACTTTGACCAAATTGCCGAGCCAAACTGCGGTGCGTTAACGACAGTCCGAATGACTGAGCATGCGCACAACTCAGGAGTACCCCAAAGAGGTGTGTACAGACAGCCACGGTTTGCGTGAGAGCAGTCAGGAAGCCTCAACCCAGTTTTTTCTAAACTTTGAAATTTCTCTGCCATTTCCCGGCGAAAGTCTGTCAATTTTTTATGACAAGTGCGCAATATAGAGAGTTTAGGGCATGCAAAATTTGAAGTTCGTCGGAACATTTTTCGACCTCCAAATTTGCCGACGTTTGGACCACACTTTGACCAAATTGCCGAGCCAAACTGCGGTGCGTTAACGACAGTCCGAATGACTGAGCATGCGCACAACTCAGGAGTACCCCAAAGAGGTGTGTACAGACAGCCACGGTTTGCGTGAGAGCAGTCAGGAAGCCTCAACCCAGTTTTTTCTAAACTTTGAAATTTCTCTGCCATTTCCCGGCGAAAGTCTGTCAATTTTTTATGACAAGTGCGCAATATAGAGAGTTTAGGGCATGCAAAATTTGAAGTTCGTCGGAACATTTTTCGACCTCCAAATTTGCCGACGTTTGGACCACACTTTGACCAAATTGCCGAGCCAAACTGCGGTGCGTTAACGACAGTCCGAATGACTGAGCATGCGCACAACTCAGGAGTACCCCAAAGAGGTGTGTACAGACAGCCACGGTTTGCGTGAGAGCAGTCAGGAAGCCTCAACCCAGTTTTTTCTAAACTTTGAAATTTCTCTGCCATTTCCCGGCGAAAGTCTGTCAATTTTTTATGACAAGTGCGCAATATAGAGAGTTTAGGGCATGCAAAATTTGAAGTTCGTCGGAACATTTTTCGACCTCCAAATTTGCCGACGTTTGGACCACACTTTGACCAAATTGCCGAGCCAAACTGCGGTGCGTTAACGACAGTCCGAATGACTGAGCATGCGCACAACTCAGGAGTACCCCAAAGAGGTGTGTACAGACAGCCACGGTTTGCGTGAGAGCAGTCAGGAAGCCTCAACCCAGTTTTTTCTAAACTTTGAAATTTCTCTGCCATTTCCCGGCGAAAGTCTGTCAATTTTTTATGACAAGTGCGCAATATAGAGAGTTTAGGGCATGCAAAATTTGAAGTTCGTCGGAACATTTTTCGACCTCCAAATTTGCCGACGTTTGGACCACACTTTGACCAAATTGCCGAGCCAAACTGCGGTGCGTTAACGACAGTCCGAATGACTGAGCATGCGCACAACTCAGGAGTACCCCAAAGAGGTGTGTACAGACAGCCACGGTTTGCGTGAGAGCAGTCAGGAAGCCTCAACCCAGTTTTTTCTAAACTTTGAAATTTCTCTGCCATTTCCCGGCGAAAGTCTGTCAATTTTTTATGACAAGTGCGCAATATAGAGAGTTTAGGGCATGCAAAATTTGAAGTTCGTCGGAACATTTTTCGACCTCCAAATTTGCCGACGTTTGGACCACACTTTGACCAAATTGCCGAGCCAAACTGCGGTGCGTTAACGACAGTCCGAATGACTGAGCATGCGCACAACTCAGGAGTACCCCAAAGAGGTGTGTACAGACAGCCACGGTTTGCGTGAGAGCAGTCAGGAAGCCTCAACCCAGTTTTTTCTAAACTTTGAAATTTCTCTGCCATTTCCCGGCGAAAGTCTGTCAATTTTTTATGACAAGTGCGCAATATAGAGAGTTTAGGGCATGCAAAATTTGAAGTTCGTCGGAACATTTTTCGACCTCCAAATTTGCCGACGTTTGGACCACACTTTGACCAAATTGCCGAGCCAAACTGCGGTGCGTTAACGACAGTCCGAATGACTGAGCATGCGCACAACTCAGGAGTACCCCAAAGAGGTGTGTACAGACAGCCACGGTTTGCGTGAGAGCAGTCAGGAAGCCTCAACCCAGTTTTTTCTAAACTTTGAAATTTCTCTGCCATTTCCCGGCGAAAGTCTGTCAATTTTTTATGACAAGTGCGCAATATAGAGAGTTTAGGGCATGCAAAATTTGAAGTTCGTCGGAACATTTTTCGACCTCCAAATTTGCCGACGTTTGGACCACACTTTGACCAAATTGCCGAGCCAAACTGCGGTGCGTTAACGACAGTCCGAATGACTGAGCATGCGCACAACTCAGGAGTACCCCAAAGAGGTGTGTACAGACAGCCACGGTTTGCGTGAGAGCAGTCAGGAAGCCTCAACCCAGTTTTTTCTAAACTTTGAAATTTCTCTGCCATTTCCCGGCGAAAGTCTGTCAATTTTTTATGACAAGTGCGCAATATAGAGAGTTTAGGGCATGCAAAATTTGAAGTTCGTCGGAACATTTTTCGACCTCCAAATTTGCCGACGTTTGGACCACACTTTGACCAAATTGCCGAGCCAAACTGCGGTGCGTTAACGACAGTCCGAATGACTGAGCATGCGCACAACTCAGGAGTACCCCAAAGAGGTGTGTACAGACAGCCACGGTTTGCGTGAGAGCAGTCAGGAAGCCTCAACCCAGTTTTTTCTAAACTTTGAAATTTCTCTGCCATTTCCCGGCGAAAGTCTGTCAATTTTTTATGACAAGTGCGCAATATAGAGAGTTTAGGGCATGCAAAATTTGAAGTTCGTCGGAACATTTTTCGACCTCCAAATTTGCCGACGTTTGGACCACACTTTGACCAAATTGCCGAGCCAAACTGCGGTGCGTTAACGACAGTCCGAATGACTGAGCATGCGCACAACTCAGGAGTACCCCAAAGAGGTGTGTACAGACAGCCACGGTTTGCGTGAGAGCAGTCAGGAAGCCTCAACCCAGTTTTTTCTAAACTTTGAAATTTCTCTGCCATTTCCCGGCGAAAGTCTGTCAATTTTTTATGACAAGTGCGCAATATAGAGAGTTTAGGGCATGCAAAATTTGAAGTTCGTCGGAACATTTTTCGACCTCCAAATTTGCCGACGTTTGGACCACTCTTTGACCAAATTGCCGAGCCAAACTGCGGTGCGTTAACGACAGTCCGAATGACTGAGCATGCGCACAACTCAGGAGTACCCCAAAGAGGTGTGTACAGACAGCCACGGTTTGCGTGAGAGCAGTCAGGAAGCCTCAACCCAGTTTTTTCTAAACTTTGAAATTTCTCTGCCATTTCCCGGCGAAAGTCTGTCAATTTTTTATGACAAGTGCGCAATATAGAGAGTTTAGGGCATGCAAAATTTGAAGTTCGTCGGAACATTTTTCGACCTCCAAATTTGCCGACGTTTGGACCACACTTTGACCAAATTGCCGAGCCAAACTGCGGTGCGTTAACGACAGTCCGAATGACTGAGCATGCGCACAACTCAGGAGTACCCCAAAGAGGTGTGTACAGACAGCCACGGTTTGCGTGAGAGCAGTCAGGAAGCCTCAACCCAGTTTTTTCTAAACTTTGAAATTTCTCTGCCATTTCCCGGCGAAAGTCTGTCAATTTTTTATGACAAGTGCGCAATATAGAGAGTTTAGGGCATGCAAAATTTGAAGTTCGTCGGAACATTTTTCGACCTCCAAATTTGCCGACGTTTGGACCACACTTTGACCAAATTGCCGAGCCAAACTGCGGTGCGTTAACGACAGTCCGAATGACTGAGCATGCGCACAACTCAGGAGTACCCCAAAGAGGTGTGTACAGACAGCCACGGTTTGCGTGAGAGCAGTCAGGAAGCCTCAACCCAGTTTTTTCTAAACTTTGAAATTTCTCTGCCATTTCCCGGCGAAAGTCTGTCAATTTTTTATGACAAGTGCGCAATATAGAGAGTTTAGGGCATGCAAAATTTGAAGTTCGTCGGAACATTTTTCGACCTCCAAATTTGCCGACGTTTGGACCACACTTTGACCAAATTGCCGAGCCAAACTGCGGTGCGTTAACGACAGTCCGAATGACTGAGCATGCGCACAACTCAGGAGTACCCCAAAGAGGTGTGTACAGACAGCCACGGTTTGCGTGAGAGCAGTCAGGAAGCCTCAACCCAGTTTTTTCTAAACTTTGAAATTTCTCTGCCATTTCCCGGCGAAAGTCTGTCAATTTTTTATGACAAGTGCGCAATATAGAGAGTTTAGGGCATGCAAAATTTGAAGTTCGTCGGAACATTTTTCGACCTCCAAATTTGCCGACGTTTGGACCACACTTTGACCAAATTGCCGAGCCAAACTGCGGTGCGTTAACGACAGTCCGAATGACTGAGCATGCGCACAACTCAGGAGTACCCCAAAGAGGTGTGTACAGACAGCCACGGTTTGCGTGAGAGCAGTCAGGAAGCCTCAACCCAGTTTTTTCTAAACTTTGAAATTTCTCTGCCATTTCCCGGCGAAAGTCTGTCAATTTTTTATGACAAGTGCGCAATATAGAGAGTTTAGGGCATGCAAAATTTGAAGTTCGTCGGAACATTTTTCGACCTCCAAATTTGCCGACGTTTGGACCACACTTTGACCAAATTGCCGAGCCAAACTGCGGTGCGTTAACGACAGTCCGAATGACTGAGCATGCGCACAACTCAGGAGTACCCCAAAGAGGTGTGTACAGACAGCCACGGTTTGCGTGAGAGCAGTCAGGAAGCCTCAACCCAGTTTTTTCTAAACTTTGAAATTTCTCTGCCATTTCCCGGCGAAAGTCTGTCAATTTTTTATGACAAGTGCGCAATATAGAGAGTTTAGGGCATGCAAAATTTGAAGTTCGTCGGAACATTTTTCGACCTCCAAATTTGCCGACGTTTGGACCACACTTTGACCAAATTGCCGAGCCAAACTGCGGTGCGTTAACGACAGTCCGAATGACTGAGCATGCGCACAACTCAGGAGTACCCCAAAGAGGTGTGTACAGACAGCCACGGTTTGCGTGAGAGCAGTCAGGAAGCCTCAACCCAGTTTTTTCTAAACTTTGAAATTTCTCTGCCATTTCCCGGCGAAAGTCTGTCAATTTTTTATGACAAGTGCGCAATATAGAGAGTTTAGGGCATGCAAAATTTGAAGTTCGTCGGAACATTTTTCGACCTCCAAATTTGCCGACGTTTGGACCACACTTTGACCAAATTGCCGAGCCAAACTGCGGTGCGTTAACGACAGTCCGAATGACTGAGCATGCGCACAACTCAGGAGTACCCCAAAGAGGTGTGTACAGACAGCCACGGTTTGCGTGAGAGCAGTCAGGAAGCCTCAACCCAGTTTTTTCTAAACTTTGAAATTTCTCTGCCATTTCCCGGCGAAAGTCTGTCAATTTTTTATGACAAGTGCGCAATATAGAGAGTTTAGGGCATGCAAAATTTGAAGTTCGTCGGAACATTTTTCGACCTCCAAATTTGCCGACGTTTGGACCACACTTTGACCAAATTGCCGAGCCAAACTGCGGTGCGTTAACGACAGTCCGAATGACTGAGCATGCGCACAACTCAGGAGTACCCCAAAGAGGTGTGTACAGACAGCCACGGTTTGCGTGAGAGCAGTCAGGAAGCCTCAACCCAGTTTTTTCTAAACTTTGAAATTTCTCTGCCATTTCCCGGCGAAAGTCTGTCAATTTTTTATGACAAGTGCGCAATATAGAGAGTTTAGGGCATGCAAAATTTGAAGTTCGTCGGAACATTTTTCGACCTCCAAATTTGCCGACGTTTGGACCACACTTTGACCAAATTGCCGAGCCAAACTGCGGTGCGTTAACGACAGTCCGAATGACTGAGCATGCGCACAACTCAGGAGTACCCCAAAGAGGTGTGTACAGACAGCCACGGTTTGCGTGAGAGCAGTCAGGAAGCCTCAACCCAGTTTTTTCTAAACTTTGAAATTTCTCTGCCATTTCCCGGCGAAAGTCTGTCAATTTTTTATGACAAGTGCGCAATATAGAGAGTTTAGGGCATGCAAAATTTGAAGTTCGTCGGAACATTTTTCGACCTCCAAATTTGCCGACGTTTGGACCACACTTTGACCAAATTGCCGAGCCAAACTGCGGTGCGTTAACGACAGTCCGAATGACTGAGCATGCGCACAACTCAGGAGTACCCCAAAGAGGTGTGTACAGACAGCCACGGTTTGCGTGAGAGCAGTCAGGAAGCCTCAACCCAGTTTTTTCTAAACTTTGAAATTTCTCTGCCATTTCCCGGCGAAAGTCTGTCAATTTTTTATGACAAGTGCGCAATATAGAGAGTTTAGGGCATGCAAAATTTGAAGTTCGTCGGAACATTTTTCGACCTCCAAATTTGCCGACGTTTGGACCACACTTTGACCAAATTGCCGAGCCAAACTGCGGTGCGTTAACGACAGTCCGAATGACTGAGCATGCGCACAACTCAGGAGTACCCCAAAGAGGTGTGTACAGACAGCCACGGTTTGCGTGAGAGCAGTCAGGAAGCCTCAACCCAGTTTTTTCTAAACTTTGAAATTTCTCTGCCATTTCCCGGCGAAAGTCTGTCAATTTTTTATGACAAGTGCGCAATATAGAGAGTTTAGGGCATGCAAAATTTGAAGTTCGTCGGAACATTTTTCGACCTCCAAATTTGCCGACGTTTGGACCACACTTTGACCAAATTGCCGAGCCAAACTGCGGTGCGTTAACGACAGTCCGAATGACTGAGCATGCGCACAACTCAGGAGTACCCCAAAGAGGTGTGTACAGACAGCCACGGTTTGCGTGAGAGCAGTCAGGAAGCCTCAACCCAGTTTTTTCTAAACTTTGAAATTTCTCTGCCATTTCCCGGCGAAAGTCTGTCAATTTTTTATGACAAGTGCGCAATATAGAGAGTTTAGGGCATGCAAAATTTGAAGTTCGTCGGAACATTTTTCGACCTCCAAATTTGCCGACGTTTGGACCACACTTTGACCAAATTGCCGAGCCAAACTGCGGTGCGTTAACGACAGTCCGAATGACTGAGCATGCGCACAACTCAGGAGTACCCCAAAGAGGTGTGTACAGACAGCCACGGTTTGCGTGAGAGCAGTCAGGAAGCCTCAACCCAGTTTTTTCTAAACTTTGAAATTTCTCTGCCATTTCCCGGCGAAAGTCTGTCAATTTTTTATGACAAGTGCGCAATATAGAGAGTTTAGGGCATGCAAAATTTGAAGTTCGTCGGAACATTTTTCGACCTCCAAATTTGCCGACGTTTGGACCACACTTTGACCAAATTGCCGAGCCAAACTGCGGTGCGTTAACGACAGTCCGAATGACTGAGCATGCGCACAACTCAGGAGTACCCCAAAGAGGTGTGTACAGACAGCCACGGTTTGCGTGAGAGCAGTCAGGAAGCCTCAACCCAGTTTTTTCTAAACTTTGAAATTTCTCTGCCATTTCCCGGCGAAAGTCTGTCAATTTTTTATGACAAGTGCGCAATATAGAGAGTTTAGGGCATGCAAAATTTGAAGTTCGTCGGAACATTTTTCGACCTCCAAATTTGCCGACGTTTGGACCACACTTTGACCAAATTGCCGAGCCAAACTGCGGTGCGTTAACGACAGTCCGAATGACTGAGCATGCGCACAACTCAGGAGTACCCCAAAGAGGTGTGTACAGAC
Source organism: Henricia sp. BOLD:AAB3569 (assembly GCA_037783545.1). Taxonomy (NCBI): domain Eukaryota; kingdom Metazoa; phylum Echinodermata; class Asteroidea; order Spinulosida; family Echinasteridae; genus Henricia; species Henricia sp. BOLD:AAB3569. The sequence goes on from JBBELK010000771.1 coordinate 44,667, forward strand.
AGCCACGGTTTGCGTGAGAGCAGTCAGGAAGCCTCAACCCAGTTTTTTCTAAACTTTGAAATTTCTCTGCCATTTCCCGGCGAAAGTCTGTCAATTTTTTATGACAAGTGCGCAATATAGAGAGTTTAGGGCATGCAAAATTTGAAGTTCGTCGGAACATTTTTCGACCTCCAAATTTGCCGACGTTTGGACCACACTTTGACCAAATTGCCGAGCCAAACTGCGGTGCGTTAACGACAGTCCGAATGACTGAGCATGCGCACAACTCAGGAGTACCCCAAAGAGGTGTGTACAGACAGCCACGGTTTGCGTGAGAGCAGTCAGGAAGCCTCAACCCAGTTTTTTCTAAACTTTGAAATTTCTCTGCCATTTCCCGGCGAAAGTCTGTCAATTTTTTATGACAAGTGCGCAATATAGAGAGTTTAGGGCATGCAAAATTTGAAGTTCGTCGGAACATTTTTCGACCTCCAAATTTGCCGACGTTTGGACCACACTTTGACCAAATTGCCGAGCCAAACTGCGGTGCGTTAACGACAGTCCGAATGACTGAGCATGCGCACAACTCAGGAGTACCCCAAAGAGGTGTGTACAGACAGCCACGGTTTGCGTGAGAGCAGTCAGGAAGCCTCAACCCAGTTTTTTCTAAACTTTGAAATTTCTCTGCCATTTCCCGGCGAAAGTCTGTCAATTTTTTATGACAAGTGCGCAATATAGAGAGTTTAGGGCATGCAAAATTTGAAGTTCGTCGGAACATTTTTCGACCTCCAAATTTGCCGACGTTTGGACCACACTTTGACCAAATTGCCGAGCCAAACTGCGGTGCGTTAACGACAGTCCGAATGACTGAGCATGCGCACAACTCAGGAGTACCCCAAAGAGGTGTGTACAGACAGCCACGGTTTGCGTGAGAGCAGTCAGGAAGCCTCAACCCAGTTTTTTCTAAACTTTGAAATTTCTCTGCCATTTCCCGGCGAAAGTCTGTCAATTTTTTATGACAAGTGCGCAATATAGAGAGTTTAGGGCATGCAAAATTTGAAGTTCGTCGGAACATTTTTCGACCTCCAAATTTGCCGACGTTTGGACCACACTTTGACCAAATTGCCGAGCCAAACTGCGGTGCGTTAACGACAGTCCGAATGACTGAGCATGCGCACAACTCAGGAGTACCCCAAAGAGGTGTGTACAGACAGCCACGGTTTGCGTGAGAGCAGTCAGGAAGCCTCAACCCAGTTTTTTCTAAACTTTGAAATTTCTCTGCCATTTCCCGGCGAAAGTCTGTCAATTTTTTATGACAAGTGCGCAATATAGAGAGTTTAGGGCATGCAAAATTTGAAGTTCGTCGGAACATTTTTCGACCTCCAAATTTGCCGACGTTTGGACCACACTTTGACCAAATTGCCGAGCCAAACTGCGGTGCGTTAACGACAGTCCGAATGACTGAGCATGCGCACAACTCAGGAGTACCCCAAAGAGGTGTGTACAGACAGCCACGGTTTGCGTGAGAGCAGTCAGGAAGCCTCAACCCAGTTTTTTCTAAACTTTGAAATTTCTCTGCCATTTCCCGGCGAAAGTCTGTCAATTTTTTATGACAAGTGCGCAATATAGAGAGTTTAGGGCATGCAAAATTTGAAGTTCGTCGGAACATTTTTCGACCTCCAAATTTGCCGACGTTTGGACCACACTTTGACCAAATTGCCGAGCCAAACTGCGGTGCGTTAACGACAGTCCGAATGACTGAGCATGCGCACAACTCAGGAGTACCCCAAAGAGGTGTGTACAGACAGCCACGGTTTGCGTGAGAGCAGTCAGGAAGCCTCAACCCAGTTTTTTCTAAACTTTGAAATTTCTCTGCCATTTCCCGGCGAAAGTCTGTCAATTTTTTATGACAAGTGCGCAATATAGAGAGTTTAGGGCATGCAAAATTTGAAGTTCGTCGGAACATTTTTCGACCTCCAAATTTGCCGACGTTTGGACCACACTTTGACCAAATTGCCGAGCCAAACTGCGGTGCGTTAACGACAGTCCGAATGACTGAGCATGCGCACAACTCAGGAGTACCCCAAAGAGGTGTGTACAGACAGCCACGGTTTGCGTGAGAGCAGTCAGGAAGCCTCAACCCAGTTTTTTCTAAACTTTGAAATTTCTCTGCCATTTCCCGGCGAAAGTCTGTCAATTTTTTATGACAAGTGCGCAATATAGAGAGTTTAGGGCATGCAAAATTTGAAGTTCGTCGGAACATTTTTCGACCTCCAAATTTGCCGACGTTTGGACCACACTTTGACCAAATTGCCGAGCCAAACTGCGGTGCGTTAACGACAGTCCGAATGACTGAGCATGCGCACAACTCAGGAGTACCCCAAAGAGGTGTGTACAGACAGCCACGGTTTGCGTGAGAGCAGTCAGGAAGCCTCAACCCAGTTTTTTCTAAACTTTGAAATTTCTCTGCCATTTCCCGGCGAAAGTCTGTCAATTTTTTATGACAAGTGCGCAATATAGAGAGTTTAGGGCATGCAAAATTTGAAGTTCGTCGGAACATTTTTCGACCTCCAAATTTGCCGACGTTTGGACCACACTTTGACCAAATTGCCGAGCCAAACTGCGGTGCGTTAACGACAGTCCGAATGACTGAGCATGCGCACAACTCAGGAGTACCCCAAAGAGGTGTGTACAGACAGCCACGGTTTGCGTGAGAGCAGTCAGGAAGCCTCAACCCAGTTTTTTCTAAACTTTGAAATTTCTCTGCCATTTCCCGGCGAAAGTCTGTCAATTTTTTATGACAAGTGCGCAATATAGAGAGTTTAGGGCATGCAAAATTTGAAGTTCGTCGGAACATTTTTCGACCTCCAAATTTGCCGACGTTTGGACCACACTTTGACCAAATTGCCGAGCCAAACTGCGGTGCGTTAACGACAGTCCGAATGACTGAGCATGCGCACAACTCAGGAGTACCCCAAAGAGGTGTGTACAGACAGCCACGGTTTGCGTGAGAGCAGTCAGGAAGCCTCAACCCAGTTTTTTCTAAACTTTGAAATTTCTCTGCCATTTCCCGGCGAAAGTCTGTCAATTTTTTATGACAAGTGCGCAATATAGAGAGTTTAGGGCATGCAAAATTTGAAGTTCGTCGGAACATTTTTCGACCTCCAAATTTGCCGACGTTTGGACCACACTTTGACCAAATTGCCGAGCCAAACTGCGGTGCGTTAACGACAGTCCGAATGACTGAGCATGCGCACAACTCAGGAGTACCCCAAAGAGGTGTGTACAGACAGCCACGGTTTGCGTGAGAGCAGTCAGGAAGCCTCAACCCAGTTTTTTCTAAACTTTGAAATTTCTCTGCCATTTCCCGGCGAAAGTCTGTCAATTTTTTATGACAAGTGCGCAATATAGAGAGTTTAGGGCATGCAAAATTTGAAGTTCGTCGGAACATTTTTCGACCTCCAAATTTGCCGACGTTTGGACCACACTTTGACCAAATTGCCGAGCCAAACTGCGGTGCGTTAACGACAGTCCGAATGACTGAGCATGCGCACAACTCAGGAGTACCCCAAAGAGGTGTGTACAGACAGCCACGGTTTGCGTGAGAGCAGTCAGGAAGCCTCAACCCAGTTTTTTCTAAACTTTGAAATTTCTCTGCCATTTCCCGGCGAAAGTCTGTCAATTTTTTATGACAAGTGCGCAATATAGAGAGTTTAGGGCATGCAAAATTTGAAGTTCGTCGGAACATTTTTCGACCTCCAAATTTGCCGACGTTTGGACCACACTTTGACCAAATTGCCGAGCCAAACTGCGGTGCGTTAACGACAGTCCGAATGACTGAGCATGCGCACAACTCAGGAGTACCCCAAAGAGGTGTGTACAGACAGCCACGGTTTGCGTGAGAGCAGTCAGGAAGCCTCAACCCAGTTTTTTCTAAACTTTGAAATTTCTCTGCCATTTCCCGGCGAAAGTCTGTCAATTTTTTATGACAAGTGCGCAATATAGAGAGTTTAGGGCATGCAAAATTTGAAGTTCGTCGGAACATTTTTCGACCTCCAAATTTGCCGACGTTTGGACCACACTTTGACCAAATTGCCGAGCCAAACTGCGGTGCGTTAACGACAGTCCGAATGACTGAGCATGCGCACAACTCAGGAGTACCCCAAAGAGGTGTGTACAGACAGCCACGGTTTGCGTGAGAGCAGTCAGGAAGCCTCAACCCAGTTTTTTCTAAACTTTGAAATTTCTCTGCCATTTCCCGGCGAAAGTCTGTCAATTTTTTATGACAAGTGCGCAATATAGAGAGTTTAGGGCATGCAAAATTTGAAGTTCGTCGGAACATTTTTCGACCTCCAAATTTGCCGACGTTTGGACCACACTTTGACCAAATTGCCGAGCCAAACTGCGGTGCGTTAACGACAGTCCGAATGACTGAGCATGCGCACAACTCAGGAGTACCCCAAAGAGGTGTGTACAGACAGCCACGGTTTGCGTGAGAGCAGTCAGGAAGCCTCAACCCAGTTTTTTCTAAACTTTGAAATTTCTCTGCCATTTCCCGGCGAAAGTCTGTCAATTTTTTATGACAAGTGCGCAATATAGAGAGTTTAGGGCATGCAAAATTTGAAGTTCGTCGGAACATTTTTCGACCTCCAAATTTGCCGACGTTTGGACCACACTTTGACCAAATTGCCGAGCCAAACTGCGGTGCGTTAACGACAGTCCGAATGACTGAGCATGCGCACAACTCAGGAGTACCCCAAAGAGGTGTGTACAGACAGCCACGGTTTGCGTGAGAGCAGTCAGGAAGCCTCAACCCAGTTTTTTCTAAACTTTGAAATTTCTCTGCCATTTCCCGGCGAAAGTCTGTCAATTTTTTATGACAAGTGCGCAATATAGAGAGTTTAGGGCATGCAAAATTTGAAGTTCGTCGGAACATTTTTCGACCTCCAAATTTGCCGACGTTTGGACCACACTTTGACCAAATTGCCGAGCCAAACTGCGGTGCGTTAACGACAGTCCGAATGACTGAGCATGCGCACAACTCAGGAGTACCCCAAAGAGGTGTGTACAGACAGCCACGGTTTGCGTGAGAGCAGTCAGGAAGCCTCAACCCAGTTTTTTCTAAACTTTGAAATTTCTCTGCCATTTCCCGGCGAAAGTCTGTCAATTTTTTATGACAAGTGCGCAATATAGAGAGTTTAGGGCATGCAAAATTTGAAGTTCGTCGGAACATTTTTCGACCTCCAAATTTGCCGACGTTTGGACCACACTTTGACCAAATTGCCGAGCCAAACTGCGGTGCGTTAACGACAGTCCGAATGACTGAGCATGCGCACAACTCAGGAGTACCCCCAAAGAGGTGTGTACAGACAGCCACGGTTTGCGTGAGAGCAGTCAGGAAGCCTCAACCCAGTTTTTTCTAAACTTTGAAATTTCTCTGCCATTTCCCGGCGAAAGTCTGTCAATTTTTTATGACAAGTGCGCAATATAGAGAGTTTAGGGCATGCAAAATTTGAAGTTCGTCGGAACATTTTTCGACCTCCAAATTTGCCGACGTTTGGACCACACTTTGACCAAATTGCCGAGCCAAACTGCGGTGCGTTAACGACAGTCCGAATGACTGAGCATGCGCACAACTCAGGAGTACCCCAAAGAGGTGTGTACAGACAGCCACGGTTTGCGTGAGAGCAGTCAGGAAGCCTCAACCCAGTTTTTTCTAAACTTTGAAATTTCTCTGCCATTTCCGGCGAAAGTCTGTCAATTTTTTATGACAAGTGCGCAATATAGAGAGTTTAGGGCATGCAAAATTTGAAGTTCGTCGGAACATTTTTCGACCTCCAAATTTGCCGACGTTTGGACCACACTTTGACCAAATTGCCGAGCCAAACTGCGGTGCGTTAACGACAGTCCGAATGACTGAGCATGCGCACAACTCAGGAGTACCCCAAAGAGGTGTGTACAGACAGCCACGGTTTGCGTGAGAGCAGTCAGGAAGCCTCAACCCAGTTTTTTCTAAACTTTGAAATTTCTCTGCCATTTCCCGGCGAAAGTCTGTCAATTTTTTATGACAAGTGCGCAATATAGAGAGTTTAGGGCATGCAAAATTTGAAGTTCGTCGGAACATTTTTCGACCTCCAAATTTGCCGACGTTTGGACCACACTTTGACCAAATTGCGAGCCAAACTGCGGTGCGTTAACGACAGTCCGAATGACTGAGCATGCGCAGCAACTCAGGAGTACCCCAAAGAGGTGTGTACAGACAGCCACGGTTTGCGTGAGAGCAGTCAGGAAGCCTCAACCCAGTTTTTTCTAAACTTTGAAATTTCTCTGCCATTTCCCGGCGAAAGTCTGTCAATTTTTTATGACAAAAGTGCGCAATATAGAGAGTTTAGGGCATGCAAAATTTGAAGTTCGTCGGAACATTTTTCGACCTCCAAATTTGCCGACGTTTGGACCACACTTTGACCAAATTGCCGAGCCAAACTGCGGTGCGTTAACGACAGTCCGAATGACTGAGCATGCGCACAACTCAGGAGTACCCCAAAGAGGTGTGTACAGACAGCCACGGTTTGCGTGAGAGCAGTCAGGAAGCCTCAACCCAGTTTTTTCTAAACTTTGAAATTTCTCTGCCATTTCCCGGCGAAAGTCTGTCAATTTTTTATGACAAGTGCGCAATATAGAGAGTTTAGGGCATGCAAAATTTGAAGTTCGTCGGAACATTTTTCGACCTCCAAATTTGCCGACGTTTGGACCACACTTTGACCAAATTGCCGAGCCAAACTGCGGTGCGTTAACGACAGTCCGAATGACTGAGCATGCGCACAACTCAGGAGTACCCCAAAGAGGTGTGTACAGACAGCCACGGTTTGCGTGAGAGCAGTCAGGAAGCCTCAACCCAGTTTTTTCTAAACTTTGAAATTTCTCTGCCATTTCCCGGCGAAAGTCTGTCAATTTTTTATGACAAGTGCGCAATATAGAGAGTTTAGGGCATGCAAAATTTGAAGTTCGTCGGAACATTTTTCGACCTCCAAATTTGCCGACGTTTGGACCACACTTTGACCAAATTGCCGAGCCAAACTGCGGTGCGTTAACGACAGTCCGAATGACTGAGCATGCGCACAACTCAGGAGTACCCCAAAGAGGTGTGTACAGACAGCCACGGTTTGCGTGAGAGCAGTCAGGAAGCCTCAACCCAGTTTTTTCTAAACTTTGAAATTTCTCTGCCATTTCCCGGCGAAAGTCTGTCAATTTTTTATGACAAGTGCGCAATATAGAGAGTTTAGGGCATGCAAAATTTGAAGTTCGTCGGAACATTTTTCGACCTCCAAATTTGCCGACGTTTGGACCACACTTTGACCAAATTGCCGAGCCAAACTGCGGTGCGTTAACGACAGTCCGAATGACTGAGCATGCGCACAACTCAGGAGTACCCCAAAGAGGTGTGTACAGACAGCCACGGTTTGCGTGAGAGCAGTCAGGAAGCCTCAACCCAGTTTTTTCTAAACTTTGAAATTTCTCTGCCATTTCCCGGCGAAAGTCTGTCAATTTTTTATGACAAGTGCGCAATATAGAGAGTTTAGGGCATGCAAAATTTGAAGTTCGTCGGAACATTTTTCGACCTCCAAATTTGCCGACGTTTGGACCACACTTTGACCAAATTGCCGAGCCAAACTGCGGTGCGTTAACGACAGTCCGAATGACTGAGCATGCGCACAACTCAGGAGTACCCCAAAGAGGTGTGTACAGACAGCCACGGTTTGCGTGAGAGCAGTCAGGAAGCCTCAACCCAGTTTTTTCTAAACTTTGAAATTTCTCTGCCATTTCCCGGCGAAAGTCTGTCAATTTTTTATGACAAGTGCGCAATATAGAGAGTTTAGGGCATGCAAAATTTGAAGTTCGTCGGAACATTTTTCGACCTCCAAATTTGCCGACGTTTGGACCACACTTTGACCAAATTGCCGAGCCAAACTGCGGTGCGTTAACGACAGTCCGAATGACTGAGCATGCGCACAACTCAGGAGTACCCCAAAGAGGTGTGTACAGACAGCCACGGTTTGCGTGAGAGCAGTCAGGAAGCCTCAACCCAGTTTTTTCTAAACTTTGAAATTTCTCTGCCATTTCCCGGCGAAAGTCTGTCAATTTTTTATGACAAGTGCGCAATATAGAGAGTTTAGGGCATGCAAAATTTGAAGTTCGTCGGAACATTTTTCGACCTCCAAATTTGCCGACGTTTGGACCACACTTTGACCAAATTGCCGAGCCAAACTGCGGTGCGTTAACGACAGTCCGAATGACTGAGCATGCGCACAACTCAGGAGTACCCCAAAGAGGTGTGTACAGACAGCCACGGTTTGCGTGAGAGCAGTCAGGAAGCCTCAACCCAGTTTTTTCTAAACTTTGAAATTTCTCTGCCATTTCCCGGCGAAAGTCTGTCAATTTTTTATGACAAGTGCGCAATATAGAGAGTTTAGGGCATGCAAAATTTGAAGTTCGTCGGAACATTTTTCGACCTCCAAATTTGCCGACGTTTGGACCACACTTTGACCAAATTGCCGAGCCAAACTGCGGTGCGTTAACGACAGTCCGAATGACTGAGCATGCGCACAACTCAGGAGTACCCCAAAGAGGTGTGTACAGACAGCCACGGTTTGCGTGAGAGCAGTCAGGAAGCCTCAACCCAGTTTTTTCTAAACTTTGAAATTTCTCTGCCATTTCCCGGCGAAAGTCTGTCAATTTTTTATGACAAGTGCGCAATATAGAGAGTTTAGGGCATGCAAAATTTGAAGTTCGTCGGAACATTTTTCGACCTCCAAATTTGCCGACGTTTGGACCACACTTTGACTCAAATTGCCGAGCCAAACTGCGGTGCGTTAACGACAGTCCGAATGACTGAGCATGCGCACAACTCAGGAGTACCCCAAAGAGGTGTGTACAGACAGCCACGGTTTGCGTGAGAGCAGTCAGGAAGCCTCAACCCAGTTTTTTCTAAACTTTGAAATTTCTCTGCCATTTCCCGGCGAAAGTCTGTCAATTTTTTATGACAAGTGCGCAATATAGAGAGTTTAGGGCATGCAAAATTTGAAGTTCGTCGGAACATTTTTCGACCTCCAAATTTGCCGACGTTTGGACCACACTTTGACCAAATTGCCGAGCCAAACTGCGGTGCGTTAACGACAGTCCGAATGACTGAGCATGCGCACAACTCAGGAGTACCCCAAAGAGGTGTGTACAGACAGCCACGGTTTGCGTGAGAGCAGTCAGGAAGCCTCAACCCAGTTTTTTCTAAACTTTGAAATTTCTCTGCCATTTCCCGGCGAAAGTCTGTCAATTTTTTATGACAAGTGCGCAATATAGAGAGTTTAGGGCATGCAAAATTTGAAGTTCGTCGGAACATTTTTCGACCTCCAAATTTGCCGACGTTTGGACCACACTTTGACCAAATTGCCGAGCCAAACTGCGGTGCGTTAACGACAGTCCGAATGACTGAGCATGCGCACAACTCAGGAGTACCCCAAAGAGGTGTGTACAGACAGCCACGGTTTGCGTGAGAGCAGTCAGGAAGCCTCAACCCAGTTTTTTCTAAACTTTGAAATTTCTCTGCCATTTCCCGGCGAAAGTCTGTCAATTTTTTATGACAAGTGCGCAATATAGAGAGTTTAGGGCATGCAAAATTTGAAGTTCGTCGGAACATTTTTCGACCTCCAAATTTGCCGACGTTTGGACCACACTTTGACCAAATTGCCGAGCCAAACTGCGGTGCGTTAACGACAGTCCGAATGACTGAGCATGCGCACAACTCAGGAGTACCCCAAAGAGGTGTGTACAGACAGCCACGGTTTGCGTGAGAGCAGTCAGGAAGCCTCAACCCAGTTTTTTCTAAACTTTGAAATTTCTCTGCCATTTCCCGGCGAAAGTCTGTCAATTTTTTATGACAAGTGCGCAATATAGAGAGTTTAGGGCATGCAAAATTTGAAGTTCGTCGGAACATTTTTCGACCTCCAAATTTGCCGACGTTTGGACCACACTTTGACCAAATTGCCGAGCCAAACTGCGGTGCGTTAACGACAGTCCGAATGACTGAGCATGCGCACAACTCAGGAGTACCCCAAAGAGGTGTGTACAGACAGCCACGGTTTGCGTGAGAGCAGTCAGGAAGCCTCAACCCAGTTTTTTCTAAACTTTGAAATTTCTCTGCCATTTCCCGGCGAAAGTCTGTCAATTTTTTATGACAAGTGCGCAATATAGAGAGTTTAGGGCATGCAAAATTTGAAGTTCGTCGGAACATTTTTCGACCTCCAAATTTGCCGACGTTTGGACCACACTTTGACCAAATTGCCGAGCCAAACTGCGGTGCGTTAACGACAGTCCGAATGACTGAGCATGCGCACAACTCAGGAGTACCCCAAAGAGGTGTGTACAGACAGCCACGGTTTGCGTGAGAGCAGTCAGGAAGCCTCAACCCAGTTTTTTCTAAACTTTGAAATTTCTCTGCCATTTCCCGGCGAAAGTCTGTCAATTTTTTATGACAAGTGCGCAATATAGAGAGTTTAGGGCATGCAAAATTTGAAGTTCGTCGGAACATTTTTCGACCTCCAAATTTGCCGACGTTTGGACCACACTTTGACCAAATTGCCGAGCCAAACTGCGGTGCGTTAACGACAGTCCGAATGACTGAGCATGCGCACAACTCAGGAGTACCCCAAAGAGGTGTGTACAGACAGCCACGGTTTGCGTGAGAGCAGTCAGGAAGCCTCAACCCAGTTTTTTCTAAACTTTGAAATTTCTCTGCCATTTCCCGGCGAAAGTCTGTCAATTTTTTATGACAAGTGCGCAATATAGAGAGTTTAGGGCATGCAAAATTTGAAGTTCGTCGGAACATTTTTCGACCTCCAAATTTGCCGACGTTTGGACCACACTTTGACCAAATTGCCGAGCCAAACTGCGGTGCGTTAACGACAGTCCGAATGACTGAGCATGCGCACAACTCAGGAGTACCCCAAAGAGGTGTGTACAGACAGCCACGGTTTGCGTGAGAGCAGTCAGGAAGCCTCAACCCAGTTTTTTCTAAACTTTGAAATTTCTCTGCCATTTCCCGGCGAAAGTCTGTCAATTTTTTATGACAAGTGCGCAATATAGAGAGTTTAGGGCATGCAAAATTTGAAGTTCGTCGGAACATTTTTCGACCTCCAAATTTGCCGACGTTTGGACCACACTTTGACCAAATTGCCGAGCCAAACTGCGGTGCGTTAACGACAGTCCGAATGACTGAGCATGCGCACAACTCAGGAGTACCCCAAAGAGGTGTGTACAGACAGCCACGGTTTGCGTGAGAGCAGTCAGGAAGCCTCAACCCAGTTTTTTCTAAACTTTGAAATTTCTCTGCCATTTCCCGGCGAAAGTCTGTCAATTTTTTATGACAAGTGCGCAATATAGAGAGTTTAGGGCATGCAAAATTTGAAGTTCGTCGGAACATTTTTCGACCTCCAAATTTGCCGACGTTTGGACCACACTTTGACCAAATTGCCGAGCCAAACTGCGGTGCGTTAACGACAGTCCGAATGACTGAGCATGCGCACAACTCAGGAGTACCCCAAAGAGGTGTGTACAGACAGCCACGGTTTGCGTGAGAGCAGTCAGGAAGCCTCAACCCAGTTTTTTCTAAACTTTGAAATTTCTCTGCCATTTCCCGGCGAAAGTCTGTCAATTTTTTATGACAAGTGCGCAATATAGAGAGTTTAGGGCATGCAAAATTTGAAGTTCGTCGGAACATTTTTCGACCTCCAAATTTGCCGACGTTTGGACCACACTTTGACCAAATTGCCGAGCCAAACTGCGGTGCGTTAACGACAGTCCGAATGACTGAGCATGCGCACAACTCAGGAGTACCCCAAAGAGGTGTGTACAGACAGCCACGGTTTGCGTGAGAGCAGTCAGGAAGCCTCAACCCAGTTTTTTCTAAACTTTGAAATTTCTCTGCCATTTCCCGGCGAAAGTCTGTCAATTTTTTATGACAAGTGCGCAATATAGAGAGTTTAGGGCATGCAAAATTTGAAGTTCGTCGGAACATTTTTCGACCTCCAAATTTGCCGACGTTTGGACCACACTTTGACCAAATTGCCGAGCCAAACTGCGGTGCGTTAACGACAGTCCGAATGACTGAGCATGCGCACAACTCAGGAGTACCCCAAAGAGGTGTGTACAGACAGCCACGGTTTGCGTGAGAGCAGTCAGGAAGCCTCAACCCAGTTTTTTCTAAACTTTGAAATTTCTCTGCCATTTCCCGGCGAAAGTCTGTCAATTTTTTATGACAAGTGCGCAATATAGAGAGTTTAGGGCATGCAAAATTTGAAGTTCGTCGGAACATTTTTCGACCTCCAAATTTGCCGACGTTTGGACCACACTTTGACCAAATTGCCGAGCCAAACTGCGGTGCGTTAACGACAGTCCGAATGACTGAGCATGCGCACAACTCAGGAGTACCCCAAAGAGGTGTGTACAGACAGCCACGGTTTGCGTGAGAGCAGTCAGGAAGCCTCAACCCAGTTTTTTCTAAACTTTGAAATTTCTCTGCCATTTCCCGGCGAAAGTCTGTCAATTTTTTATGACAAGTGCGCAATATAGAGAGTTTAGGGCATGCAAAATTTGAAGTTCGTCGGAACATTTTTCGACCTCCAAATTTGCCGACGTTTGGACCACACTTTGACCAAATTGCCGAGCCAAACTGCGGTGCGTTAACGACAGTCCGAATGACTGAGCATGCGCACAACTCAGGAGTACCCCAAAGAGGTGTGTACAGACAGCCACGGTTTGCGTGAGAGCAGTCAGGAAGCCTCAACCCAGTTTTTTCTAAACTTTGAAATTTCTCTGCCATTTCCCGGCGAAAGTCTGTCAATTTTTTATGACAAGTGCGCAATATAGAGAGTTTAGGGCATGCAAAATTTGAAGTTCGTCGGAACATTTTTCGACCTCCAAATTTGCCGACGTTTGGACCACACTTTGACCAAATTGCCGAGCCAAACTGCGGTGCGTTAACGACAGTCCGAATGACTGAGCATGCGCACAACTCAGGAGTACCCCAAAGAGGTGTGTACAGACAGCCACGGTTTGCGTGAGAGCAGTCAGGAAGCCTCAACCCAGTTTTTTCTAAACTTTGAAATTTCTCTGCCATTTCCCGGCGAAAGTCTGTCAATTTTTTATGACAAGTGCGCAATATAGAGAGTTTAGGGCATGCAAAATTTGAAGTTCGTCGGAACATTTTTCGACCTCCAAATTTGCCGACGTTTGGACCACACTTTGACCAAATTGCCGAGCCAAACTGCGGTGCGTTAACGACAGTCCGAATGACTGAGCATGCGCACAACTCAGGAGTACCCCAAAGAGGTGTGTACAGACAGCCACGGTTTGCGTGAGAGCAGTCAGGAAGCCTCAACCCAGTTTTTTCTAAACTTTGAAATTTCTCTGCCATTTCCCGGCGAAAGTCTGTCAATTTTTTATGACAAGTGCGCAATATAGAGAGTTTAGGGCATGCAAAATTTGAAGTTCGTCGGAACATTTTTCGACCTCCAAATTTGCCGACGTTTGGACCACACTTTGACCAAATTGCCGAGCCAAACTGCGGTGCGTTAACGACAGTCCGAATGACTGAGCATGCGCACAACTCAGGAGTACCCCAAAGAGGTGTGTACAGACAGCCACGGTTTGCGTGAGAGCAGTCAGGAAGCCTCAACCCAGTTTTTTCTAAACTTTGAAATTTCTCTGCCATTTCCCGGCGAAAGTCTGTCAATTTTTTATGACAAGTGCGCAATATAGAGAGTTTAGGGCATGCAAAATTTGAAGTTCGTCGGAACATTTTTCGACCTCCAAATTTGCCGACGTTTGGACCACACTTTGACCAAATTGCCGAGCCAAACTGCGGTGCGTTAACGACAGTCCGAATGACTGAGCATGCGCACAACTCAGGAGTACCCCAAAGAGGTGTGTACAGACAGCCACGGTTTGCGTGAGAGCAGTCAGGAAGCCTCAACCCAGTTTTTTCTAAACTTTGAAATTTCTCTGCCATTTCCCGGCGAAAGTCTGTCAATTTTTTATGACAAGTGCGCAATATAGAGAGTTTAGGGCATGCAAAATTTGAAGTTCGTCGGAACATTTTTCGACCTCCAAATTTGCCGACGTTTGGACCACACTTTGACCAAATTGCCGAGCCAAACTGCGGTGCGTTAACGACAGTCCGAATGACTGAGCATGCGCACAACTCAGGAGTACCCCAAAGAGGTGTGTACAGACAGCCACGGTTTGCGTGAGAGCAGTCAGGAAGCCTCAACCCAGTTTTTTCTAAACTTTGAAATTTCTCTGCCATTTCCCGGCGAAAGTCTGTCAATTTTTTATGACAAGTGCGCAATATAGAGAGTTTAGGGCATGCAAAATTTGAAGTTCGTCGGAACATTTTTCGACCTCCAAATTTGCCGACGTTTGGACCACACTTTGACCAAATTGCCGAGCCAAACTGCGGTGCGTTAACGACAGTCCGAATGACTGAGCATGCGCACAACTCAGGAGTACCCCAAAGAGGTGTGTACAGACAGCCACGGTTTGCGTGAGAGCAGTCAGGAAGCCTCAACCCAGTTTTTTCTAAACTTTGAAATTTCTCTGCCATTTCCCGGCGAAAGTCTGTCAATTTTTTATGACAAGTGCGCAATATAGAGAGTTTAGGGCATGCAAAATTTGAAGTTCGTCGGAACATTTTTCGACCTCCAAATTTGCCGACGTTTGGACCACACTTTGACCAAATTGCCGAGCCAAACTGCGGTGCGTTAACGACAGTCCGAATGACTGAGCATGCGCACAACTCAGGAGTACCCCAAAGAGGTGTGTACAGACAGCCACGGTTTGCGTGAGAGCAGTCAGGAAGCCTCAACCCAGTTTTTTCTAAACTTTGAAATTTCTCTGCCATTTCCCGGCGAAAGTCTGTCAATTTTTTATGACAAGTGCGCAATATAGAGAGTTTAGGGCATGCAAAATTTGAAGTTCGTCGGAACATTTTTCGACCTCCAAATTTGCCGACGTTTGGACCACACTTTGACCAAATTGCCGAGCCAAACTGCGGTGCGTTAACGACAGTCCGAATGACTGAGCATGCGCACAACTCAGGAGTACCCCAAAGAGGTGTGTACAGACAGCCACGGTTTGCGTGAGAGCAGTCAGGAAGCCTCAACCCAGTTTTTTCTAAACTTTGAAATTTCTCTGCCATTTCCCGGCGAAAGTCTGTCAATTTTTTATGACAAGTGCGCAATATAGAGAGTTTAGGGCATGCAAAATTTGAAGTTCGTCGGAACATTTTTCGACCTCCAAATTTGCCGACGTTTGGACCACACTTTGACCAAATTGCCGAGCCAAACTGCGGTGCGTTAACGACAGTCCGAATGACTGAGCATGCGCACAACTCAGGAGTACCCCAAAGAGGTGTGTACAGACAGCCACGGTTTGCGTGAGAGCAGTCAGGAAGCCTCAACCCAGTTTTTTCTAAACTTTGAAATTTCTCTGCCATTTCCCGGCGAAAGTCTGTCAATTTTTTATGACAAGTGCGCAATATAGAGAGTTTAGGGCATGCAAAATTTGAAGTTCGTCGGAACATTTTTCGACCTCCAAATTTGCCGACGTTTGGACCACACTTTGACCAAATTGCCGAGCCAAACTGCGGTGCGTTAACGACAGTCCGAATGACTGAGCATGCGCACAACTCAGGAGTACCCCAAAGAGGTGTGTACAGACAGCCACGGTTTGCGTGAGAGCAGTCAGGAAGCCTCAACCCAGTTTTTTCTAAACTTTGAAATTTCTCTGCCATTTCCCGGCGAAAGTCTGTCAATTTTTTATGACAAGTGCGCAATATAGAGAGTTTAGGGCATGCAAAATTTGAAGTTCGTCGGAACATTTTTCGACCTCCAAATTTGCCGACGTTTGGACCACACTTTGACCAAATTGCCGAGCCAAACTGCGGTGCGTTAACGACAGTCCGAATGACTGAGCATGCGCACAACTCAGGAGTACCCCAAAGAGGTGTGTACAGACAGCCACGGTTTGCGTGAGAGCAGTCAGGAAGCCTCAACCCAGTTTTTTCTAAACTTTGAAATTTCTCTGCCATTTCCCGGCGAAAGTCTGTCAATTTTTTATGACAAGTGCGCAATATAGAGAGTTTAGGGCATGCAAAATTTGAAGTTCGTCGGAACATTTTTCGACCTCCAAATTTGCCGACGTTTGGACCACACTTTGACCAAATTGCCGAGCCAAACTGCGGTGCGTTAACGACAGTCCGAATGACTGAGCATGCGCACAACTCAGGAGTACCCCAAAGAGGTGTGTACAGACAGCCACGGTTTGCGTGAGAGCAGTCAGGAAGCCTCAACCCAGTTTTTTCTAAACTTTGAAATTTCTCTGCCATTTCCCGGCGAAAGTCTGTCAATTTTTTATGACAAGTGCGCAATATAGAGAGTTTAGGGCATGCAAAATTTGAAGTTCGTCGGAACATTTTTCGACCTCCAAATTTGCCGACGTTTGGACCACACTTTGACCAAATTGCCGAGCCAAACTGCGGTGCGTTAACGACAGTCCGAATGACTGAGCATGCGCACAACTCAGGAGTACCCCAAAGAGGTGTGTACAGACAGCCACGGTTTGCGTGAGAGCAGTCAGGAAGCCTCAACCCAGTTTTTTCTAAACTTTGAAATTTCTCTGCCATTTCCCGGCGAAAGTCTGTCAATTTTTTATGACAAGTGCGCAATATAGAGAGTTTAGGGCATGCAAAATTTGAAGTTCGTCGGAACATTTTTCGACCTCCAAATTTGCCGACGTTTGGACCACACTTTGACCAAATTGCCGAGCCAAACTGCGGTGCGTTAACGACAGTCCGAATGACTGAGCATGCGCACAACTCAGGAGTACCCCAAAGAGGTGTGTACAGACAGCCACGGTTTGCGTGAGAGCAGTCAGGAAGCCTCAACCCAGTTTTTTCTAAACTTTGAAATTTCTCTGCCATTTCCCGGCGAAAGTCTGTCAATTTTTTATGACAAGTGCGCAATATAGAGAGTTTAGGGCATGCAAAATTTGAAGTTCGTCGGAACATTTTTCGACCTCCAAATTTGCCGACGTTTGGACCACACTTTGACCAAATTGCCGAGCCAAACTGCGGTGCGTTAACGACAGTCCGAATGACTGAGCATGCGCACAACTCAGGAGTACCCCAAAGAGGTGTGTACAGACAGCCACGGTTTGCGTGAGAGCAGTCAGGAAGCCTCAACCCAGTTTTTTCTAAACTTTGAAATTTCTCTGCCATTTCCCGGCGAAAGTCTGTCAATTTTTTATGACAAGTGCGCAATATAGAGAGTTTAGGGCATGCAAAATTTGAAGTTCGTCGGAACATTTTTCGACCTCCAAATTTGCCGACGTTTGGACCACACTTTGACCAAATTGCCGAGCCAAACTGCGGTGCGTTAACGACAGTCCGAATGACTGAGCATGCGCACAACTCAGGAGTACCCCAAAGAGGTGTGTACAGACAGCCACGGTTTGCGTGAGAGCAGTCAGGAAGCCTCAACCCAGTTTTTTCTAAACTTTGAAATTTCTCTGCCATTTCCCGGCGAAAGTCTGTCAATTTTTTATGACAAGTGCGCAATATAGAGAGTTTAGGGCATGCAAAATTTGAAGTTCGTCGGAACATTTTTCGACCTCCAAATTTGCCGACGTTTGGACCACACTTTGACCAAATTGCCGAGCCAAACTGCGGTGCGTTAACGACAGTCCGAATGACTGAGCATGCGCACAACTCAGGAGTACCCCAAAGAGGTGTGTACAGACAGCCACGGTTTGCGTGAGAGCAGTCAGGAAGCCTCAACCCAGTTTTTTCTAAACTTTGAAATTTCTCTGCCATTTCCCGGCGAAAGTCTGTCAATTTTTTATGACAAGTGCGCAATATAGAGAGTTTAGGGCATGCAAAATTTGAAGTTCGTCGGAACATTTTTCGACCTCCAAATTTGCCGACGTTTGGACCACACTTTGACCAAATTGCCGAGCCAAACTGCGGTGCGTTAACGACAGTCCGAATGACTGAGCATGCGCACAACTCAGGAGTACCCCAAAGAGGTGTGTACAGACAGCCACGGTTTGCGTGAGAGCAGTCAGGAAGCCTCAACCCAGTTTTTTCTAAACTTTGAAATTTCTCTGCCATTTCCCGGCGAAAGTCTGTCAATTTTTTATGACAAGTGCGCAATATAGAGAGTTTAGGGCATGCAAAATTTGAAGTTCGTCGGAACATTTTTCGACCTCCAAATTTGCCGACGTTTGGACCACACTTTGACCAAATTGCCGAGCCAAACTGCGGTGCGTTAACGACAGTCCGAATGACTGAGCATGCGCACAACTCAGGAGTACCCCAAAGAGGTGTGTACAGACAGCCACGGTTTGCGTGAGAGCAGTCAGGAAGCCTCAACCCAGTTTTTTCTAAACTTTGAAATTTCTCTGCCATTTCCCGGCGAAAGTCTGTCAATTTTTTATGACAAGTGCGCAATATAGAGAGTTTAGGGCATGCAAAATTTGAAGTTCGTCGGAACATTTTTCGACCTCCAAATTTGCCGACGTTTGGACCACACTTTGACCAAATTGCCGAGCCAAACTGCGGTGCGTTAACGACAGTCCGAATGACTGAGCATGCGCACAACTCAGGAGTACCCCAAAGAGGTGTGTACAGACAGCCACGGTTTGCGTGAGAGCAGTCAGGAAGCCTCAACCCAGTTTTTTCTAAACTTTGAAATTTCTCTGCCATTTCCCGGCGAAAGTCTGTCAATTTTTTATGACAAGTGCGCAATATAGAGAGTTTAGGGCATGCAAAATTTGAAGTTCGTCGGAACATTTTTCGACCTCCAAATTTGCCGACGTTTGGACCACACTTTGACCAAATTGCCGAGCCAAACTGCGGTGCGTTAACGACAGTCCGAATGACTGAGCATGCGCACAACTCAGGAGTACCCCAAAGAGGTGTGTACAGACAGCCACGGTTTGCGTGAGAGCAGTCAGGAAGCCTCAACCCAGTTTTTTCTAAACTTTGAAATTTCTCTGCCATTTCCCGGCGAAAGTCTGTCAATTTTTTATGACAAGTGCGCAATATAGAGAGTTTAGGGCATGCAAAATTTGAAGTTCGTCGGAACATTTTTCGACCTCCAAATTTGCCGACGTTTGGACCACACTTTGACCAAATTGCCGAGCCAAACTGCGGTGCGTTAACGACAGTCCGAATGACTGAGCATGCGCACAACTCAGGAGTACCCCAAAGAGGTGTGTACAGACAGCCACGGTTTGCGTGAGAGCAGTCAGGAAGCCTCAACCCAGTTTTTTCTAAACTTTGAAATTTCTCTGCCATTTCCCGGCGAAAGTCTGTCAATTTTTTATGACAAGTGCGCAATATAGAGAGTTTAGGGCATGCAAAATTTGAAGTTCGTCGGAACATTTTTCGACCTCCAAATTTGCCGACGTTTGGACCACACTTTGACCAAATTGCCGAGCCAAACTGCGGTGCGTTAACGACAGTCCGAATGACTGAGCATGCGCACAACTCAGGAGTACCCCAAAGAGGTGTGTACAGACAGCCACGGTTTGCGTGAGAGCAGTCAGGAAGCCTCAACCCAGTTTTTTCTAAACTTTGAAATTTCTCTGCCATTTCCCGGCGAAAGTCTGTCAATTTTTTATGACAAGTGCGCAATATAGAGAGTTTAGGGCATGCAAAATTTGAAGTTCGTCGGAACATTTTTCGACCTCCAAATTTGCCGACGTTTGGACCACACTTTGACCAAATTGCCGAGCCAAACTGCGGTGCGTTAACGACAGTCCGAATGACTGAGCATGCGCACAACTCAGGAGTACCCCAAAGAGGTGTGTACAGACAGCCACGGTTTGCGTGAGAGCAGTCAGGAAGCCTCAACCCAGTTTTTTCTAAACTTTGAAATTTCTCTGCCATTTCCCGGCGAAAGTCTGTCAATTTTTTATGACAAGTGCGCAATATAGAGAGTTTAGGGCATGCAAAATTTGAAGTTCGTCGGAACATTTTTCGACCTCCAAATTTGCCGACGTTTGGACCACACTTTGACCAAATTGCCGAGCCAAACTGCGGTGCGTTAACGACAGTCCGAATGACTGAGCATGCGCACAACTCAGGAGTACCCCAAAGAGGTGTGTACAGACAGCCACGGTTTGCGTGAGAGCAGTCAGGAAGCCTCAACCCAGTTTTTTCTAAACTTTGAAATTTCTCTGCCATTTCCCGGCGAAAGTCTGTCAATTTTTTATGACAAGTGCGCAATATAGAGAGTTTAGGGCATGCAAAATTTGAAGTTCGTCGGAACATTTTTCGACCTCCAAATTTGCCGACGTTTGGACCACACTTTGACCAAATTGCCGAGCCAAACTGCGGTGCGTTAACGACAGTCCGAATGACTGAGCATGCGCACAACTCAGGAGTACCCCAAAGAGGTGTGTACAGACAGCCACGGTTTGCGTGAGAGCAGTCAGGAAGCCTCAACCCAGTTTTTTCTAAACTTTGAAATTTCTCTGCCATTTCCCGGCGAAAGTCTGTCAATTTTTTATGACAAGTGCGCAATATAGAGAGTTTAGGGCATGCAAAATTTGAAGTTCGTCGGAACATTTTTCGACCTCCAAATTTGCCGACGTTTGGACCACACTTTGACCAAATTGCCGAGCCAAACTGCGGTGCGTTAACGACAGTCCGAATGACTGAGCATGCGCACAACTCAGGAGTACCCCAAAGAGGTGTGTACAGACAGCCACGGTTTGCGTGAGAGCAGTCAGGAAGCCTCAACCCAGTTTTTTCTAAACTTTGAAATTTCTCTGCCATTTCCCGGCGAAAGTCTGTCAATTTTTTATGACAAGTGCGCAATATAGAGAGTTTAGGGCATGCAAAATTTGAAGTTCGTCGGAACATTTTTCGACCTCCAAATTTGCCGACGTTTGGACCACACTTTGACCAAATTGCCGAGCCAAACTGCGGTGCGTTAACGACAGTCCGAATGACTGAGCATGCGCACAACTCAGGAGTACCCCAAAGAGGTGTGTACAGACAGCCACGGTTTGCGTGAGAGCAGTCAGGAAGCCTCAACCCAGTTTTTTCTAAACTTTGAAATTTCTCTGCCATTTCCCGGCGAAAGTCTGTCAATTTTTTATGACAAGTGCGCAATATAGAGAGTTTAGGGCATGCAAAATTTGAAGTTCGTCGGAACATTTTTCGACCTCCAAATTTGCCGACGTTTGGACCACACTTTGACCAAATTGCCGAGCCAAACTGCGGTGCGTTAACGACAGTCCGAATGACTGAGCATGCGCACAACTCAGGAGTACCCCAAAGAGGTGTGTACAGACAGCCACGGTTTGCGTGAGAGCAGTCAGGAAGCCTCAACCCAGTTTTTTCTAAACTTTGAAATTTCTCTGCCATTTCCCGGCGAAAGTCTGTCAATTTTTTATGACAAGTGCGCAATATAGAGAGTTTAGGGCATGCAAAATTTGAAGTTCGTCGGAACATTTTTCGACCTCCAAATTTGCCGACGTTTGGACCACACTTTGACCAAATTGCCGAGCCAAACTGCGGTGCGTTAACGACAGTCCGAATGACTGAGCATGCGCACAACTCAGGAGTACCCCAAAGAGGTGTGTACAGACAGCCACGGTTTGCGTGAGAGCAGTCAGGAAGCCTCAACCCAGTTTTTTCTAAACTTTGAAATTTCTCTGCCATTTCCCGGCGAAAGTCTGTCAATTTTTTATGACAAGTGCGCAATATAGAGAGTTTAGGGCATGCAAAATTTGAAGTTCGTCGGAACATTTTTCGACCTCCAAATTTGCCGACGTTTGGACCACACTTTGACCAAATTGCCGAGCCAAACTGCGGTGCGTTAACGACAGTCCGAATGACTGAGCATGCGCACAACTCAGGAGTACCCCAAAGAGGTGTGTACAGACAGCCACGGTTTGCGTGAGAGCAGTCAGGAAGCCTCAACCCAGTTTTTTCTAAACTTTGAAATTTCTCTGCCATTTCCCGGCGAAAGTCTGTCAATTTTTTATGACAAGTGCGCAATATAGAGAGTTTAGGGCATGCAAAATTTGAAGTTCGTCGGAACATTTTTCGACCTCCAAATTTGCCGACGTTTGGACCACACTTTGACCAAATTGCCGAGCCAAACTGCGGTGCGTTAACGACAGTCCGAATGACTGAGCATGCGCACAACTCAGGAGTACCCCAAAGAGGTGTGTACAGACAGCCACGGTTTGCGTGAGAGCAGTCAGGAAGCCTCAACCCAGTTTTTTCTAAACTTTGAAATTTCTCTGCCATTTCCCGGCGAAAGTCTGTCAATTTTTTATGACAAGTGCGCAATATAGAGAGTTTAGGGCATGCAAAATTTGAAGTTCGTCGGAACATTTTTCGACCTCCAAATTTGCCGACGTTTGGACCACACTTTGACCAAATTGCCGAGCCAAACTGCGGTGCGTTAACGACAGTCCGAATGACTGAGCATGCGCACAACTCAGGAGTACCCCAAAGAGGTGTGTACAGACAGCCACGGTTTGCGTGAGAGCAGTCAGGAAGCCTCAACCCAGTTTTTTCTAAACTTTGAAATTTCTCTGCCATTTCCCGGCGAAAGTCTGTCAATTTTTTATGAAATATAGAGAGTTTATGGGCATGCAAAATTTGAAGTTCGTCGGAACATTTTTCGACCTCCAAATTTGCCGACGTTTGGACCACTCTTTGACCAAATTGCCCGAGCCAAACTGCGGTGCGTTAACGACAGTCCGAATGACGGGAGCATGCGCACAACTAAGGAGTACCCCAAAGAGGTGTGTTTACAGACAGCCACGGTTTGCGTGAGAGCAGTCAGGAAGCCTCAACCCAGTGTTTTCTAACTTGAAATTTATCTGCCATTTCCCGGCGAAAGTCTGTCAATTTTTTTTATGACAAGTGCGCTATATAGAGAGTTTTAGGGCATGCAAAATTGAAGTTCGTCGGGAACATTTTTCGACCCTCCAAATTTGCCGACGTTTGGACCACACTTTGACCTAAAATTGCCGAGCAAACTGCGGTGCGTTAACGACAGTCCGAATGATCTGAGCATGCGCACAACTCAGGGAGTACCCCCAAGAGGTGTGTACAGGACAGCCACGTTTGCGTGGAGAGCGTCCAGAAGCCCTGCAACCCAGTTTATTCTAAACTTTGAAATTTCTCTGCCATTTCCCGGCGAAAAGTCGTCAATTTTTTTATGACAATGTGCGCAATATAGAGAGTTTAGGGCATGCAAAATTGAAGTTCGTCGAACATTTTTCGACTCCCAAATTTGCCGACGTTTGGACCACACTTTGACCAAATTGCCGAGCCAAACTGCGGTGCGTTAACGACAGTCCGAATGACTGAGCATGCGCACAACTCAGGAGTACCCCAAAGAGGTGTGTACAGACAGCCACGGTTTGCGGTGAGAGCAGTCAGGAAGCCTCAACCCAGTTTTTCTAAACTTTGAAATTTCTCTGCCATTTCCGGCGAAAGTCTGTCAATTTTTTTATGACAAGTGCGCAATATAGAGAGTTTAGGCATGCAAAATTTGAAGTCGTCGGAACATTTTTCGACCTCCAAATTTGCCGACGTTTGGACACACTTTGACTAAATTGCCGAGCCAAACTGCGGTGCGTTAACGACAGTCCGAATGACTGAGCATGCGCACAACTCAGGAGTACCCCAAAGAGGTGTGTACAGACAGCCACGGTTTGCGTGAGAGCATCAGGAAGCTCCCAACCCAGTTTTTTCTAAACTTAGAAATTTCTCTGCCATTTCCCGGCGAAAGTCTGTCAATTTTTTATGACAAGTGTGCAATATAGAGAGTTTAGGGCATGCAAAATTTGAAGTTCGTCGGAACATTTTTCGACCTCCAAATTTGCCGACGTTTGGACCACACTTTGACCAAATTGCCGAGCCAAACTGCGGTGCGTTAACGACAGTCCGAATGGACTGAGCATGCGCACAACTCAGGAGTACCCCAAAGAGGTGTGTACAGACAGCCACGGTTTGCGTGAGAGCAGTCAGGAAGCCTCAACCCAGTTTTTTCTAACTTTGAAATTTCTCTGCCATTTCCCGGCGAAAGTCTGTCAATTTTTTTATGACAATGTGCGCAATATAGAGAGTTTAGGGCATGCAAAATTTGAAGTTCGTCGGAACATTTTTCGACCTCCAAATTTGCCGACGTTGGACCACACTTTGACCAAATTGCCGAGCCAAACTGCGGTGCGTTAACGACAGTCCGAATGACTGAGCATGCGCACAACTCAGGAGTACCCCAAAGAGGTGTGTACAGACAGCCCACGGTTTGCGTGAGAGCAGTCAGGAAGCCTCAACCCAGTTTTTTCTAAACTTTGAATTTCTCTGCCATTTCCCGGCGAAAGTCTGTCAATTTTTTATGACAAGTGCGCAATATAGAGAGTTTAGGGCATGCAAAATTTGAAGTTCGTCGGAACATTTTTCGACCTCCAAATTTGCCGACGTTTGGACCACACTTGACCAAATTGCCGAGCCAAACTGCGGTGCGTTAACGACAGTCCGAATGACTGAGCATGCGCACAACTCAGGAGGTACCCCAAAGAGGTGTGTACAGACAGCCACGGTTTGCGTGAGAGCAGTCAGGAAGCCTCACCCAGTTTTTTCTAAACTTTGAAATTTCTCTGCCATTTCCCGGCGAAAGTCTGTCAATTTTTTATGACAAGTGTGCAATATAGAGAGTTTAGGGCATGCAAAATTTGAAGTTCGTCGGAACATTTTTCGACCTCCAAATTTGCCGACGTTTGGACCACACTTTGACCAAATTGCCGAGCCAAACTGCGGTGCGTTAACGACAGTCCGAATGACAGAGCATGCGCACAACTCAGGAGTACCCAAAGAGGTGTGTACAGACAGCCACGGTTTGCGTGAGAGCAGTCAGGAAGCCTAAACCCAGTTTTTTTCTAAACTTTGAAATTTCTCTGCCATTTCCCGGCGAAAGTCTGTCAATTTTGTATGACAAGTGCGCAATATAGAGAGTTAGGGCATGCAAAATTTGAAGTTCGTCCGGAACATTTTCGACCTCCAAATTTGCCGACGTTTGGACCACACTTTGACCAAATTGCCGAGCCAAACTGCGGTGCGTTAACGACAGTCCGAATGACTGAGCATGCGCACAACTCAGGAGTACCCCAAAGAGGTCGTGGTACAGACAGCCACGGTTTGCGTGAGAGCAGTCAGGAAGCCTCAACCCAGTTTTTTCTAAACTTTGAAATTTCTCTGCCATTTCCGGCGAAAGTCTGTCAATTTTTTATGACAAGTGAGCAATATAGAGAGTTTAGGCATGCAAAATTTGAAGTTCGTCGGAACATTTTTCGACCTCCAAATTTGCCGACGTCTTGGACCACACTTCTTGACCAAATTGCCGAGCCAAACTGCGGTGCGTAACGACAGTCCGAATGACTGAGCATGCGCAACAACTCAGGAGTACCCCAAAGAGGTGTGTACAGACAGCCACGGTTTGCGTGAGAGCAGTCAGGAAGCCTAAACCCAGTTTTTCTAAACTTTGAAATTTCTCTGCCATTTCCCGGCGAAAGTCTGTCAATTTTGTATGACAAGTGCGCAATATAGAGAGTTTAGGGCATGCAAAATTTGAAGTTCGTCGGAACATTTTTCGACCTCCAAATTTGCCGACGTTTGGACCACACTTTGACCAAATTGCGAGCCAAACTGCGGTGCGTTAACGACAGTCCGAATGACTGAGCAATGCGCACAACTCAGGAGTACCCCAAAGAGGTGTGTACAGACAAGCCACGGTTTGCGTGAGAGCAGTCAGGAAGCCTCACCCAGTTTTTTCTAAACTTTGACATTTCTCTGCCATTTCCCGGCGAAAGTCTGTCAATTTTTTATGACAAGTGCGCAATATAGAGAGTTTAGGGCATGTAAAATTTGAAGTTCGTCGGAACATTTTCGACCTCCAAATTTGCCGACGTTTGGACCACACTTTGACCCAAATTGCCGAGCCAAACTGCGGTGCGTTAACGACAGTCCGAATGACTGAGCATGCGCACAACTCAGGAGTACCCCAAAGAGGTGTGTACAGACAGCCACGGTTTGCGTGAGAGCAGTCAGGAAGCCTCAACCCAGTTTTTTCTAAACTTTGAAATTTCTCTGCCATTTCCCGGCGAAAGTCTGTCAATTTTTTATGACAAGTGCGCAATATAGAGAGTTTAGGGCATGCAAATTTGAAGTTCGTCGGAACATTTTTCGACCTCCAAATTTGCCGACGTTTGGACCACACTTGACCAAATTGCCGAGCCAAACTGCGGTGCGTTAACGACAGTCCGAATGACTGAGCATGCGCACAACTCAGGAGTACCCCAAAGAGGTGTGTACAGACAGCCACGGTTTGCGTGAGAGCAGTCAGGAAGCCTCAACCCAGTTTTTTCTAAACTTTGAAATTTCTCTGTCATTTCCCGTCGGAAAGTCTGTCAATTTTGTATGACAAGTGCGCAATATAGAGAGTTTAGGGCATGCAAAATTTGAAGTTCGTCGGAACATTTTTCGACCTCCAAATTTGCCGACGTTTGGACCACACTTTGACCAAATTGCCGAGGCCAAACTGCGGTGCGTTAACGACAGTCCGAATGACTTGAGCATGCGCACAACTCAGGAGTACCCTTCTGACCCAAAGAGGTGTGTACAGACAGCCACGGTTTGCGTGAGAGCAGTCAGGAAGCCTCAACCCAGTTTTTTCTAAACTTTGAAATTTCTCTGCCATTTCCCGGCGAAAGTCTGTCAATTTTTTATGACAAGTGCGCAATATAGAGAGTTTAGGGCATGCAAAATTGAAGTTCGTCGGAACATTTTTCGACCTCAAATTTGCCGACGTTTGGACCACACTTTGACCAAATTGCCGAGGCCAAACTGCCGGTGCGTTAACGACAGTCCGAATGACTGAGCATGCGCACAACTCAGGAGTACCCCAAAGAGGTGTGTACAGACAGCCACGGTTTGCGTGAGAGCAGGTCAGGAAGCCTCAACCCAGTTTTTTCTAAACTTTGAAATTTCTCTGCCATTTCCCGGCGAAAGTCTGTCAATTTTGTATGACAAGTGCGCAATATAGAGAGTTTTAGGGCATGCAAAATTTGAAGTCGTCGGAACATTTTTCGACCTCCAAATTTGCCGACGTTTGGACCACACTTTGACCAAATTGCCGAGCCAAACTGCGGTGCGTTAACGACAGTCCCGATGACTGAGCATGCGCACAACTCAGGAGTACCCCAAAGAGGTGTGTACAGACAGCCACGGTTTGCGTGAGAGCAGTCAGGAAGCCTCACCCAGTTTTTTCTAAACTTTGAAAATTTCTCTGCCATTTCCGGCGAAAGTCTGTCAATTTTTATGACAAGTGCGCAATATAGAGAGTTTAGGGCATGCAAAATTTGAAGTTCGTCGGAACATTTTCGACCTCCAAATTTGCCGACGTTTGGACCACACTTTGACCAAATTGCCGAGCCAAACTGCGGTGCGTTAACGACAGTCCGAATGACTGAGCATGCGCACAACTCAGGAGTACCCCAAAGAGGTGTGTACAACAGCCACGGTTTGCGTGAGAGCAGTCAGGAAGCCTCAACCCAGTTTTTTCTAAACTTGAAATTTCTCTGCCATTTCCCGGCGAAAGTCTGTCAATTTTTTATGACAAGTGCGCTATATAGAGAGTTTAGGGCATGCAAAATTTGAAGTTCGTCGGAACATTTTCGACCTCCAAATTTGCCGACGTTTGGACCACACTTTGACCAAATTGCCGAGCCAAACTGCGGTGCGTTAACGACAGTCCGAATGACTGAGCATGCGCACAACTCAGGAGTACCCCAAAGAGGTGTGTACAGACAGCCACGGTTTGCGTGAGAGCAGTCAGGAAGCCTCAACCCAGTTTTTTCTAAACTTTGAAATTTCTCTGCCATTTCCCGGCGAAAGTCTGTCAATTTTTTATGACAAGTGCGCAATATAGAGAGTTTAGGGCATGCCAAAATTTGAAGTTCGTCGGAACATTTTCGACCTCCAAATTTGCCGACGTTTGGACCACATTTGACCAAATTGCCGAGCCAAACTGCGGTGCGTTTAACGACAGTCCGAATGACTGAGCATGCGCACAACTCAGGAGTACCCCAAAGAGGTGTGTACAGACAGCCACGGTTTTGCTGTGAGAGCAGTCAGGAAGCCTCAACCCAGTTTTTCTAAACTTGAAATTTCTCTGCCATTTCCCGGCGAAAGTCTGTCAATTTTTTATGACAAAGTGCGCAATATAGAGAGTTTAGGGCATGCAAAATTTGAAGTTCGTCGACATTTTTCGACCTCCAAATTTGCCGACGTTTGGACCACACTTTGACCTAAATGCCGAGCCAAACTGCGGTGCGTTAACGACAGTCCGAATGACTGAGCATGCGCACAACTCAGGAGTACCCCAAAGAGGTGTGTACAGACAGCCACGGTTTGCGTGAGAGCAGTCAGGAAGCCTCAACCCAGTTTTTTCTAAACTTTGAAATTTCTCTGCCATTTCCCGGCGAAGTCTGTCAATTTTTTATGACAAGTGCTGCAATAATAGAGAGTTTAGGGCATGCAAAATTTGAAGTTCGTCGGAACATTCTTTCGACCCTCCAAATTGGCCGACGTCTTTGGACCACACTTTGACCAAATTGCCGAGCCAAACTGCGGTGCGTTAACGACAGTCCGAATGGACTGAGCATGCGCACAACTCAGGAGTACCCCAAAGAGGTGTGTACAGACAGCCACGGTTTGCGTGAGAGCAGTCAGGAAGCCTCAACCCAGTTTTTTCTAAACTTTGAAATTTCTCTGCCATTTCCGGCGAAAGTCTGTCAATTTTTTTATGACAAGTGCGCAATATAGAGGAGTTTAGGGCATGCAAAATTTGAAGTTCGTCGGAACATTTTTCGACCTCCAAATTTGCCGACGTTTTGGACCACACTTGACCAAATTGCCGAGCCAAACTGCGGTGCGTTAACGACAGTCCGAATGACTGAGCATGCGCACAACTCAGGAGTACCCCAAAGAGGTGTGTACAGACAAGCCACGGTTTGCGTGAGAGCAGTCAGGAAGCCTCAACCCAGTTTTTCTAAACTTTGAAATTTCTCTGCCATTTCCCGGCGAAAGTCTGTCAATTTTTTATGACAAGTGCGCAATATAGAGAGTTTAGGGCATGCAAAATTTGAAGTTCGTCGGAACATTTTTCGACCTCCAAATTTGCCGACGTTTGGACCACACTTTGACCAAATTGCCGAGCCAAACTGCGGTGCGTTAACGACAGTCCGAAATGACTGAGCATGCGCACAACTCAGGAGTACCCCAAAGAGGTGGTGTACAGACAGCCACGGTTTGCGTGAGAGCAGTCAGGGAAGCCTCAACCCAGTTTTTTCTAAACTTTGAAATTTCTCTGCCATTTCCCGGCGAAAAGTCTGTCAATTTTTTATGACAAGTGCGCAATATAGAGAGTTTAGGGCATGCAAAATTTGAAGTTCGTCGGAACATTTTTCGACCTCCAAATTTGCCGACGTTTGGACCACACTTTGACCAAATTGCCGAGCCAAACTGCGGTGCGTTAACGACAGTCCGAATGACTGAGCATGCGCACAACTCAGGAGTACCCCAAAGAGGTGTGTACAGACAGCCACGGTTTGCGTGAGAGCAGTCAGGAAGCCTCACCCAGTTTTTTCTAAACTTTGAAATTTCTCTGCCATTTCCCGGCGAAAGTCTGTCAATTTTTTATGACAAGTGCGCAATTATAGAGAGTTTAGGCATGCAAAATTTGAAGTTCGTCGGAACATTTTTCGACCTCCAAATTTGCCGACGTTTGGACCACACTTTGACAAATTGCCGAGCCAAACTGCGGTGCGTTAACGACAGTCCGAATGACTGAGCATGCGCACAACTCAGGAGTACCCCAAAGAGGTGTGTACAGACAGCCACGGTTTGCGTGAGAGCAGTCAGGAACCTCAACCCAGTTTTTTTCTAAAACTTTGAAATTTCTCTGCCATTTCCCGGCGAAAGTCTGTCAATTTTTTATGACAAGTGCGCAATATAGAGAGTTTAGGGCATGCAAAATTTGAAGTTCGTCGGAACATTTTTCGACCTCCAAATTTGCCGACGTTTGGACCACACTTTGACCAAACTTGCCGAGCCAAACTGCGGTGCGTTAACGACAGTCCGAATGACTGAGCATGCGCACAACTCAGGAGTACCCCAAAGAGGTGTGTACAGACAGCCACGGTTTGCGTGAGAGCAGTCAGGAAGCCTCAACCCAGTTTTTTCTAAACTTTGAAATTTCTCTGCCATTTCCCGGCGAAAGTCTGTCAATTTTTTATGACAACGTGCGCAATACAGAGAGTTTAAGGGCATGTAAAATTTGAAGTTCGTCGGGAACATTTTTCGACCTCCAAATTTGCCGACGTTTGGACCACACTTTTGACCAAATTGCCGAGCCAAACTGCGGTGCGTTAACGACAGTCCGAATGACTGAGCATGCGCACAACTCAGGAGTACCCCAAAGAGGTGTGTACAGACAGCCACGGTTTGCGTGAGAGCAGTCAGGAAGCCTCAACCCAGTTTTTCTAACTTTGAAATTTCTCTGCCATTTCCCGGCGAAAGTCTGTCAATTTTTTATGACAAGTGCGCAATATAGAGAGTTTAGGGCATGCAAAATTTGAAGTTCGTCGGAACATTTTTCGACCTCAAATTTGCCGACGTTTGGACCACACTTTGACCAAATTGCCGAGCCAAACTGCGGTGCGTTAACGACAGTCCGAATGACTGAGCATGCGCACAACTCAGGAGTACCCCAAAGAGGTGTGTACAGACAGCCACGGTTTGCGTGAGAGCAGTCAGGAAGCCTCAACCCAGTTTTTTCTAAACTTTGAAATTCTCTGCCATTTCCCGGCGAAAGTCTGTCAATTTTTTATGACAAGTGTGCAATATAGAGAGTTTAGGGCATGCAAAATTTGAAGTTCGTCGGAACATTTTTCGACCTCCAAATTTGCCGACGTTTGGACCACACTTTGACCAAATTGCCGAGCCAAACTGCGGTGCGTTAACGACAGTCCGAATGACTGAGCATGCGCACAACTCAGGAGTACCCCAAAGAGGTGTGTACAGACAGCCACGGTTTGCGTGAGAGCAGTCAGGAAGCCTAAACCCAGTTTTTTCTAAACTTTGAAATTTCTCTGCCATTTCCCGGCGAAAGTCTGTCAATTTTGTATGACAAGTGCGCAATATAGAGAGTTTAGGGCATGCAAAATTTGAAGTTCGTCGGAACACTTTTCGACCTCCAAATTTGCCGACGTTTTGGACCACACTTTGACCAAATTGCCGAGCCAAACTGCGGTGCGTTAACGACAGTCCGAATGACTGAGCATGCGCACAACTCAGGAGTACCCCAAAGAGGTGTGTACAGACAGCCACGGTTTGCGTGAGAGCAGTCAGGAAGCCTCAACCCAGTTTTTTTCTAAACTTTGAAATTTCTCTGCCATTTCCGGCGAAAGTCTGTCAATTTTTTATGACAAGTGCGCAATATAGAGAGTTTAGGGCATGCAAAATTTGAAGTTCGTCGGAACATTTTTCGACCTCCAAATTTGCCGACGTTTGGACCACACTTTGACCAAATTGCCAAGCCAAACTGCGGTGCGTTAACGACAGTCCGAATGACTGAGCATGCGCACAACTCAGGAGTACCCCAAGAGGTGTGTACAGACAGCCACGGTTTGCGTGAGAGCAGTCAGGAAGCCTCAACCCAGTTTTTTCTACACTTTGAAATTTCTCTGCATTTCCCGGCGAAAGTCTGTCAATTTTGTATGACAAGTGCGCAATATAGAGAGTTTAGGGCATGCAAAATTTGAAGTTCGTCGGAACATTTTTCGACCTCCAAATTTGCCGACGTTTGGACCACACTTTGACCAAATTGCCGAGCCAAACTGCGGTGCGTTAACGACAGTCCGAATGACTGAGCATGCGCACAACTCAGGAGTACCCCAAAGAGGTGTGTACAGACAGCCACGGTTTGCGTGAGAGCAGTCAGGAAGCTAAACCCAGTTTTTTCTAAACTTTGAAATTTCTCTGCATTCCCGGCGAAAGTCTGTCAATTTTGTATGACAAGTGCGCAATATAGAGAGTTTAGGGCATGCAAAATTTGAAGTTCGTCGGAACACTTTTCGACCTCCAAATTTGCCGACGTTTTGGACCACACTTTGACCAAATTGCCAAGCCAAACTGCGGTGCGTTAACGACAGTCCGAATGACTGGAGCATGCGCACAACTCAGGAGTACCCCAAAGAGGTGTGTACAGACAGCCACGGTTTGCGTGAGAGCAGTCAGGAAGCCTCAACCCAGTTTTTTCTAAACTTTGAAATTTCTCTGCCATTTCCCGGCGAAAGTCTGTCAATTTTTATGACAAGTGCGCAATATAGAGAGTTTAGGGCATGCAAAATTTGAAGTTCGTCGGAACATTTTTCGACTCCAAATTTGCCGACGTTTGGACCACACTTTGACCAAATTGCCGAGCCAAACTGCGGTGCGTTAACGACAGTCCGAATGACTGAGCATGCGCACAACTCAGGAGTACCCCAAGAGGTGTGTACAGACAGCCACGGTTTGCGTGAGAGCAGTCAGGAAGCCTCAACCCAGTTTTTTCTAAACTTGAAATTTCTCTGCCATTTTCCCGGCGAAAGTCTGTCAATTTTGTATGACAAGTGCGCAATATAGAGAGTTTAGGGCATGCAAAATTGAAGTTCGTCGGAACACTTTTCGGACCTCCAAATTTTGCCGACGTTTGGACCACACTTTGACCAATTGCCAAGCCAAACTGCGGTGCGTTAACGACAGTCCGAATGACTGAGCATGCGCACAACTCAGGAGTACCCCAAGAGGTGTGTACAGACAGCCACGGTTTGCGTGAGAGCAGTCAGGAAGCCTCAACCCAGTTTTTTCAAAAACTTTGAAATTTCTCTGCCATTTCCCGGCGAAAGTCTGTCAATTTTTTATGACAAGTGCGCAATATAGAGAGTTTAGGGCATGCAAAATTTGAAGTTCGTCGGAACATTTTCGACCTCCAAATTTGCCGACGTTTGGACCACACTTTGACCAAATTGCCGAGCCAACTGCGGTGCGTTAACGACAGTCCGAATGACTGAGCATGCGCACAACTCAGGAGTACCCCAAAGAGGTGTGTACAGACAGCCACGGTTTGCGTGAGAGCAGTCAGAAGCCTCACCCAGTTTTTTCTAAACTTTGAAATTTCTCTGCCATTTCCCGGCGAAAGTCTGTCAATTTTTTATGACAAGTGCGCAATATAGAGAGTTTAGGGCATGCAAAATTTGAAGTTCGTCGGAACATTTTTCGACCTCCAAATTTGCCGACGTTTGGACCACACTTTGACCAAATTGCCGAGCCAAACTGCGGTGCGTTAACGACAGTCCGAATGACTGAGCATGCGCACAACTCAGGAGTACCCAAAGAGGTGTGTACAGACAGCCACGGTTTGCGTGAGAGCAGTCAGGAAGCCTCAACCCAGTTTTTTCTAAACTTTGAAATTTCTCTGCCATTTCCCGGCGAAAGTCTGTCAATTTTTTATGACAAGTGCGCAATATAGAGAGTTTAGGGCATGCAAAATTTGAAGTTCGTCGGAACATTTTTCGACCTCCAAATTTGCCGACGTTTGGACCACACTTTGACCAAATTGCCGAGCCAAACTGCGGTGCGTTAACGACAGTCCGAATGACTGAGCATGCGCACAACTCAGGAGTACCCCAAAGAGGTGTGTACAGACAGCCACGGTTTGCGTGAGAGCAGTCAGGAAGCCTCAACCCAGTTTTTTCTAAACTTTGAAATTTCTCTGCCATTTCCCGGCGAAAGTCTGTCAATTTTTTATGACAAGTGCGCAATATAGAGAGTTTAGGGCATGCAAAATTTGAAGTTCGTCGGAACATTTTCGACCTCCAAATTTGCCGACGTTTGGACCACACTTTGACCAAATTGCCGAGCAAACTGCGGTGCGTTAACGACAGTCCGAATGACTGAGCATGCGCACAACTCAGGAGTACCCCAAAGAGGTGTGTACAGACAGCCACGGTTTGCGTGAGAGCAGTCAGGAAGCCTCAACCCATTTTTTCTAAACTTTGAAATTTCTCTGCCATTTCCCGGCGAAAGTCTGTCAATTTTTTATGACAAGTGCGCAATATAGAGAGTTTAGGGCATGCAAAATTTGAAGTTCGTCGGAACATTTTTCGACCTCCAAATTCTGCCGACGTTTGGACCACACTTTGACCAAATTGCCGAGCCAAACTGCGGTCGCGTTAACGACAGTCCGAATGACTGAGCATGCGCACAACTCAGGAGTACCCCCAAAGAGGTGTGTACAGACAGCCACGGTTTGCGTGAGAGCAGTCAGGAAGCCTCAACCAGTTTTTTCTAAACTTTGAAATTTCTCTGCCATTTCCCGGCGAAAGTCTTGTCAATTTTTTTATGACAAGTGCGCAATATAGAGAGTTTAGGGCATGCAAAATTTGAAGTTCGTCGGAACATTTTTCGACCTCCAAATTTGCCGACGTTTGGACCACACTTTGACCAAATTGCCGAGCCAAACGTGCGGTGGCGTTAACGGACAGTCCGAATGACTGAGCATGCGCACAACTCAGGAGTACCCCAAAGAGGTGTGTACAGACAGCCACGGTTTGCGTGAGAGCAGTCAGGAAGCCTCAACCCAGTTTTTTCTAAACTTTGAAATTTCTCTGCCATTTCCCGGCGAAAGTCTGTCAATTTTTATGACAAGTGCGCAATATAGAGAGTTTAGGGCATGCAAAATTTGAAGTTCGTCGAACATTTTTCGACCTCCAAATTTGCCGACGTTTGGACCACACTTTGACCAAATTGCCGAGCCAAACTGCGGTGCGTTAACGACAGTCCGAATGACTGAGCATCTGCACAACTCAGGAGTACCCCAAAGAGGTGTGTACAGACAGCCACGGTTTGCGTGAGAGCAGTCAGGAAGCCTCAACCCAGTTTTTCTAAACTTTGAAATTTCTCTGCCATTTCCCGGCGAAAGTCTGTCAATTTTTTATGACAAGTGCGCAATATAGAGAGTTTAGGGCATGCAAAATTTGAAGTTCGTCGGAACATTTTTCGACCTCCAAATTTGCCGACGTTTGGACCACACTTTGACCAAATTGCCGAGCCAAACTGCGGTGCGTTAACGACAGTCCGAATGGACTGAGCATGCGCACAACTCAGGAGTACCCAAAGAGGTGTGTACAGACAGCCACGGTTTGCGTGAGAGCAGTCAGGAAGCCTCAACCCAGTTTTTTCTAAACTTTGAAATTTCTCTGCCATTTCCCGGCGAAAGTCTGTCAATTTTTTATGACAAGTGCGCAATATAGAGAGTTTAGGGCATGCAAAATTTGAAGTTCGTCGGAACATTTTTCGACCTCCAAATTTGCCGACGTTAGGACCACACTTTGACCAAATTGCGAGCCAAACTGCGGTGCGTTAACGACAGTCCGAATGACTGAGCATGCGCACAACTCAGGAGTACCCCAAAGAGGTGTGTACAGACAGCCACGGTTTGCGTGAGAGCAGTCAGGAGCCTCAACCCTGTTTTTTCTAAACTTTGAAATTTCTCTGCCATTTCCCGGCGAAAGTCTGTCAATTTTTTATTGACAAGTGCGCAATATAGAGAGTTTAGGGCATGCAAAATTGAAGTTCGTCGGAACATTTTTCGACCTCCAAATTTGCCGACGTTTGGACCACACTTGACCAATTGCCGAGCCAAACTGCGGTGCGTTAACGACAGTCCGAATGACTGAGCATGCGCACAACTCAGGAGTACCCCAAAGAGGTGTGTACAGACAGCCACGGTTTGCGTGAGAGCAGTCAGGAAGCCTCAACCCAGTTTTTTCTAAACTTTGAAATTTCTCTGCCATTTCCCGGCGAAAGTCTGTCAATTTTTTATGACAAGTGCGCAATATAGAGAGTTTAGGGGCATGCAAAATTTGAAGTCGTCGGAACATTTTTCGACCTCCAAATTTGCCGACGTTTGGACCACACTTTGACCAAATTGCCGAGCCAAACTGCGGTGCGTTAACGACAGTCCGAATGACTGAGCATGCGCACAACTCAGGAGTACCCCAAAGAGGTGTGTACAGACAGCACGGTTTGCGTGAGAGCAGTCAGGAAGCCTCAACCCAGTTTTTTCTAAACTTTGAAATTTCTCTGCCATTTCCCGGCGAAAGTCTGTCAATTTTTTATGACAAGTGCGCAATATAGAGAGTTTAGGGCATGCAAAATTGAAGTTCGTCGGAACATTTTTCGACCTCCAATTTGCGACGTTTGGACCACACTTTGACCAAATTGCCGAGCCAAACTGCGGTGCGTTAACGACAGTCCGAATGACTGAGCATGCGCACAACTCAGGAGTACCCCAAAGAGGTGTGTACAGACAGCCACGGTTTGCGTGAGAGCAGTCAGGAAGCCTCAACCCAGTTTCTTCTAAACTTTGAAATTTCTCTGCCATTTCCCGGCGAAAGTCTGTCAATTTTTTATGACAAGTGCGCAATATAGAGAGTTTAGGGCATGCAAAATTTGAAGTTCGTCGGAACATTTTTCGACCTCCAAATTTGCCGACGTTTGGACCACACTTTGACCAAATTGCCGAGCCAAACTGCGGTGCGTTAACGACAGTCCCGAATGACTGAGCATGCGCACAACTCAGGAGTACCCCAAAGAGGTGTGTACAGACAGCCACGGTTTTGCGTGAGAGCAGTCAGGAAGCCTCAACCCAGTTTTTTTCTAAACTTTGAAATTTCTCTGCCATTTTCCCGGCGAAGTCTGTCAATTTTTTATGACAAGTGCGCAATATAGAGAGTTTAGGGCATGCAAAATTTGAAGTTCGTCGGAACATTTTCGACCTCCAAATTTGCCGACGTTTGGACCACACTTTGACCAAATTGCCGAGCCAAACTGCGGTGCGTTAACGACAGTCCGAATGGACTGAGCATGCGCACAACTCAGGAGTACCCCAAAGAGGTGTGTACAGACAGCCACGGTTTGCGTGAGAGCAGTCAGGAAGCCTCAACCCAGTTTTTTTCTAACTTGAAATTTCTCTGCCATTTCCCGGCGAAAGTCTGTCAATTTTTTATGGACAAGTGCGCAATATAGAGAGTTTAGGGCATGCAAAATTGAAGTTCGTCGGAACATTTTTCGACCTCCAAATTTGCCGACGTTTGGACCACACTTTGACCAAATTGCCGAGCCAAACTGCGGTGCGTTAACGACAGTCCGAATGACCTGAGCATGCGCACACTCAGGAGTACCCCAAAGAGGTGTGTACAGACAGCCACGGTTTGCGTGAGAGCAGTCAGGAAGCCTCACCCAGTTTTTTCTAAACTTTGAAATTTCTCTGCCATTTCCCGGCGAAAGTCTGTCAATTTTTTATGACAAGTGCGCAATATAGAGAGTTTAGGGCATGCAAAATTTGAAGTTCGTCGGAACATTTTTCGACCTCCAAATTTGCCGACGTTTGGACCACACTTTGACCAAATTGCCGAGCCAAACTGCGGTGCGTTAACGACAGTCCGAATGACTGAGCATGCGCACAACTCAGGAGTACCCCAAAGAGGTTGTACAGACAGCCACGGTTTGCGTGAGAGCAGTCAGGAAGCCTCAACCCAGTTTTTTCTAAACTTTGAAATTTCTCTGCCATTTCCCGGCGAAAGTCTGTCAATTTTTTATGACAAGTGCGCAATATAGAGAGTTTAGGGCATGCAAAATTTGAAGTTCGTCGGAACATTTTCGACCTCCAAATTTGCCGACGTTTGGACCACACTTTGACCAAATTGCCGAGCCAAACTGCGGTGCGTTAACGACAGTCCGAATGACTGAGCATGCGCACAACTCAGGAGTACCCCAAAGAGGTGTGTACAGACAGCCACGGTTTGCGTGAGAGCAGTCAGGAAGCCTCAACCCAGTTTTTTCTAAACTTTGAAATTTCTCTGCCATTTCCGGCGAAAGTCTGTCAATGTTTTATGACAAGTGCGCAATATAGAGAGTTTAGGGCATGGCAAAATTTGAAGTTCGTCGGAACATTTTTCGACCTCCAAATTTGCCGACGTTTGGACCATCACTTTGACCAAATTGCCGAGCCAAACTGCGGTGCCGTTAACGGACAGTCCGAATGACTGAGCATGCGCACAACTCAGGAGTACCCCAAAGAGGTGTTACAGACAGCCACGGTTTGCGTGAGAGCAGTCAGGAAGCCTCACCCAGTTTTCTTCTAACTTTGAAATTTCTCTGCCATTTCCCGGCGAAGTCTGTCAATTTTTTATGACAAGTGCGCAATATAGAGAGTTTAGGGCATGCAACATTTGAAGTTCGTCGGAACATTTTTCGACCTCCAAATTTGCCGACGTTTGGACCACACTTTGACCAAATTGCCGAGCCAAACTGCGGTGCGTAACGACAGTCCGAATGACTGAGCATGCGCACAACTCAGGAGTACCCCAAAGAGGTGTGTACAGACAGGCCACGGTTTGCGTGAGAGCAGTCAGGAAGCCTCAACCCAGTTTTTTCTAAACTTTGAAATTCTCTGCCATTTCCCGGCGAAAGTCTGTCAATTTTTTTATGACAAGTGCGCAATATAGAGTGTTTAGGGCATGCAAAATTGAAGTTCGTCGGAACATTTTTCGACCTCCAAATTTGCCGACGTTTGGACCACACTTTGACCAAATTGCCGAGCCAAACTGCGGTGCGGTTACGACAGTCCGATGACTGAGCATGCCGCACAACTCAGAGAGTACCCCAAAGAGGTGTGTACAGACAGCCACGGTTTGCGTGAGAGCAGTCAGGAAGCCTCAACCCAGTTTTTTCTAAACTTTGAAATTTCTCTGCCATTCCCGGCGAAAGTCTGTCAATTTTTTATGACAAGTGCGCAATATAGAGAGTTTAGGGCATGCAAAATTTGAAGTTCGTCGGAACATTTTTCGACCTCCAAATTTGCCGACGTTTGGACCACACTTTGACCAAATTGCCGAGCCAAACTGCGGTGCGTTAACGACCAGTCCGAATGACTGAGCATGCGCACAACTCAGGAGTACCCCAAAGAGGTGTGTACAGACAGCCACGGTTTGCGTGAGAGCAGTCAGGAAGCCTCAACCCAGTTTTTTCTAAACTTTGAATTTCTCTGCCATTTCCCGGCGGAAAGTCTGTCAATTTTGTATGACAAGTGCGCAATATAGAGAGTTTAGGGCATGCAAAATTTGAAGTTCGTCGGAACATTTTTCGACCTCTAAATTTGCCGACGTTTGGACCACACTTTGACCAAATTGCCGAGCCAAACTGCGGTGCGTTAACGACAGTCCGAATGACTGAGCATGCGCACAACTCAGGAGTACCCCAAAGAGGTGTGTACAGACAGCCACGGTTTGCGTGAGAGCAGTCAGGAAGCCTCAACCCAGTTTTTTCTAAACTTTGAAATTTCTCTGCCATTTCCCGGCGAAAGTCTGTCAATTTTTTATGACAAGTGCGCAATATAGAGAGTTTAGGGCATGCAAAATTTGAAGTTCGTCGGAACATTTTTCGACCTCCAAATTTGCCGACGTTTGGACCACACTTGACTAAATTGCCGAGCCAAACTCGGTGCGTTACCAGTCCGAATGACTGAGCATGCGCACAACTCAGGAGTACCCCAAAGAGGTGTGTACAGAGCCACGGTTTGCGTGAGAGCAGTCAGGAAGCCTCAACCCAGTTTTTTCTAAACTTTGAAATTTCTCTGCCATTTCCCGGCGAAAGTCTGTCAATTTTTTATGACAAGTGCGCAATATAGAGAGTTTAGGGCATGCAAAATTTGAAGTTCGTCGGAACATTTTTCGACCTCCAAATTTGCCGACGTTTGGACCACACTTTGACCAAATTGCCGAGCCAAACTGCGGTGCGTTAACGACAGTCCGAATGACTGAGCATGCGCACAACTCAGGAGTACCCCAAAGAGGTGTGTACAGACAGCCACGGTTTGCGTGAGAGCAGTCAGGAAGCCTCAACCCAGTTTTTTCTAAACTTTGAAATTTCTCTGCCATTTCCCGGCGAAAGTCTGTCAATTTTTTATGACAATGTGCGCAATATAGAGAGTTTAGGGCATGCAAAATTTGAAGTTCGTCGGAACATTTTCGACCTCCAAATTTGCCGACGTTTGGACCACACTTTGACCAAATTGCCGAGCCAAACTGCGGTGCGTTAACGACAGTCCGAATGACTGAGCATGCGCACAACTCAGGAGTACCCCAAAGAGGTGTGTACAGACAGCCACGGTTTGCGTGAGAGCAGTCAGGAAGCCTCAACCCAGTTTTTTCTAAACTTTTGAAATTTCTCTGCCATTTCCCGGCGAAAGTCTGTCAATTTGTTATGGACAAGTGCGCAATATAGAGAGTTTAGGGCATGCAAAATTTGAAGTTCGTCGGAACATTTTTCGACCTCAAATTTGCCGACGTTTGGACCACACTTTGACCAAATTGCCGAGCCAAACTGCGGTGCGTTAACGACAGTCCGAATGACTGAGCATGCGCACAATCAGGAGTACCCCAAAGAGGTGTGTACAGACAGCCACGGTTTGCGTGAGAGCAGTCAGGAAGCCTCAACCCAGTTTTTTCTAAACTTTGAAATTTCTCTGCCATTTCCCGGCGAAAGTCTGTCAATTTTTTATGACAAGTGCGCAATATAGAGAGTTTAGGGCATGCAAAATTTGAAGTTCGTCGGAACATTTTTCGACCTCCAAATTTGCCGACGTTTGGACCACACTTTGACCAAATTGCCGAGCCAAACTGCGGTGCGTTAACGACAGTCCGAATGACTGAGCATGCGCACAACTCAGGAGTACCCCAAAGAGGTGTGTACAGACAGCCACGGTTTGCGTGAGAGCAGTCAGGAAGCCTCAACCCAGTTTTTTCTAAACTTTGAAATTTCTCTGCCATTTTCCCGGCGAAAGTCTGTCAATTTTTTATGACAAGTGCGCAATATAGAGAGTTTAGGGCATGCAAAATTTGAAGTTCGTCGGAACATTTTTCGACCTCCAATTTGCCGACGTTTGGACCACACTTTGACCAAATTGCCGGAGCCAAACTGCGGTGCGTTAACGACAGTCCGAATGACTGAGCATGCGCACAACTCAGGAGTACCCCAAAGAGTGGTGTACAGACAGCCACGGTTTGCGTGAGAGCAGTCAGGAAGCCTCAACCCAGTTTTTTCTAAACTTTGAATTTCTCTGCCATTTCCCCGGCGAAAGTCTGTCAATTTTTTATGACAAGTGGGCGCAATATAGAGAGTTTAGGGCATGCAAAATTTGAAGTTCGTCGGAACATTTTTCGACCTCCAAATTTGCCGACGTTTGGACCACACTTTGACCAAATTGCCGAGCCAAACTGCGGTGCGTTAACGACAGTCCGAATGACTGAGCATGCGCACAACTCAGGAGTACCCCAAAGAGGTGTGTACAGACAGCCACGGTTTGCGTGAGAGCAGTCAGGAAGCCTCAACCCAGTTTTTTCTAAACTTTGAAATTTCTCTGCCATTTCCCGGCGAAAGTCTGTCAATTTTTTATGACAAGTGCGCAATATAGAGAGGTTTAGGGCATGCAAAATTTGAAGTTCGTCGGAACATTTTTCGACCTCCAAATTTGCCGACGTTTGGACCACACTTTGACCAAATTGCCGAGCCAAACTGCGGTGCGTTAACGACAGTCCGAATGACTGAGCATGCGCACAACTCAGGAGTACCCCAAAGAGGTGTGTACAGAACAGCCACGGTTGCGTGAGAGCAGTCAGGAAGCCTCAACCCAGTTTTTTCTAACTTTGAAATTTCTCTGCCATTTCCCCGGCGAAAGTCTGTCAATTTTTTATGACAAGTGCGCAATATAGAGAGTTTTGGGCATGCAAAATTTGAAGTTCGTCGGAACATTTTTCGACCTCCAAATTTGCCGACGTTTGGACCACACTTTGACCAAATTGCCGAGCCAAACTGCGGTGCGTTAACGACAGTCCGAATGACTGAGCATGCGCACAACTCAGGAGTACCCCAAAGAGGTGTGTACAGACAGCCACGGTTTGCGTGAGAGCAGTCAGGAAGCCTCAACCCAGTTTTTTGCTAAACTTTGAAATTTCTCTGCCATTTCCCGGCGAAAGTCTGTCAATTTTTTATGACAAGTGCGCAATATAGAGAGTTTAGGGCATGCAAAATTTGAAGTTCGTCGGAACATTTTTCGACCTCAAATTTGCCGACGTTTGGACCACACTTTGACCAAATTGCCGAGCCAAACTGCGGTGCGTTAACGACAGTCCGAATGGACTGAGCATGCGCACAACTCAGGAGTACCCCCAAAGAGGTGTGTACAGACAGCCACGGTTTGCGTGAGAGCAGTCAGGAAGCCTCAACCCAGTTTTTTCTAACTTGAAATTTCTCTGCCATTTCCCGGCGAAAGTCTGTCAATTTTTTATGACAAGTGCGCAATATAGAGAGTTTAGGGCATGCAAAATTTGAAGTTCGTCGGAACATTTTTCGACCTCCAAATTGCCGACGTTTGGACCACACTTTGACCAAATTGCCGAGCCAAACTGCGGTGCGTTAACGACAGTCCGAATGACTGAGCATGCGCACAACTCAGGAGTACCCCAAAGAGGTGTGTACAGACAGCCACGGTTTGCGTGAGAGCAGTCAGGAAGCCTCAACCCAGTTTTTTCTAAACTTTGAAATTTCTCTGCCATTTCCCGGCGAAAGTCTGTCAATTTTTTATGACAAGTGCGCAATATAGAGAGTTTAGGGCATGCAAAATTTGAAGTTCGTCGGAACATTTTTCGACCTCCAAATTTGCCGACGTTTGGACCACACTTTGACCAAATTGCCGAGCCAAACTGCGGTGCGTTAACGACAGTCCGAATGACTGAGCATGCGCACAACTCAGGAGTACCCCAAAGAGGTGTGTACAGACAGCCACGGTTTGCGTGAGAGCAGTCAGGAAGCCTCAACCCAGTTTTTTCTAAACTTTGAAATTTCTCTGCCATTTCCCGGCGAAAGTCTGTCAATTTTTTATGACAAGTGCGCAATATAGAGAGTTTAGGGCATGCAAAATTTGAAGTTCGTCGGAACATTTTTCGACCTCCAAATTTGCCGACGTTTGGACCACACTTTGACCAAATTGCCGAGCCAAACTGCGGTGCGTTAACGACAGTCCGAATGACTGAGCATGCGCACAACTCAGGAGTACCCCAAAGAGGTGTGTACAGACAGCCACGGTTTGCGTGAGAGCAGTCAGGAAGCCTCAACCCAGTTTTTTCTAAACTTTGAAATTTCTCTGCCATTTCCCGGCGAAAGTCTGTCAATTTTTTATGACAAGTGCGCAATATAGAGAGTTTAGGGCATGCAAAATTTGAAGTTCGTCGGAACATTTTTCGACCTCCAAATTTGCCGACGTTTGGACCACACTTTGACCAAATTGCCGAGCCAAACTGCGGTGCGTTAACGACAGTCCGAATGACTGAGCATGCGCACAACTCAGGAGTACCCCAAAGAGGTGTGTACAGACAGCCACGGTTTGCGTGAGAGCAGTCAGGAAGCCTCAACCCAGTTTTTTCTAAACTTTGAAATTTCTCTGCCATTTCCCGGCGAAAGTCTGTCAATTTTTTATGACAAGTGCGCAATATAGAGAGTTTAGGGCATGCAAAATTTGAAGTTCGTCGGAACATTTTTCGACCTCCAAATTTGCCGACGTTTGGACCACACTTTGACCAAATTGCCGAGCCAAACTGCGGTGCGTTAACGACAGTCCGAATGACTGAGCATGCGCACAACTCAGGAGTACCCCAAAGAGGTGTGTACAGACAGCCACGGTTTGCGTGAGAGCAGTCAGGAAGCCTCAACCCAGTTTTTTCTAAACTTTGAAATTTCTCTGCCATTTCCCGGCGAAAGTCTGTCAATTTTTTATGACAAGTGCGCAATATAGAGAGTTTAGGGCATGCAAAATTTGAAGTTCGTCGGAACATTTTTCGACCTCCAAATTTGCCGACGTTTGGACCACACTTTGACCAAATTGCCGAGCCAAACTGCGGTGCGTTAACGACAGTCCGAATGACTGAGCATGCGCACAACTCAGGAGTACCCCAAAGAGGTGTGTACAGACAGCCACGGTTTGCGTGAGAGCAGTCAGGAAGCCTCAACCCAGTTTTTTCTAAACTTTGAAATTTCTCTGCCATTTCCCGGCGAAAGTCTGTCAATTTTTTATGACAAGTGCGCAATATAGAGAGTTTAGGGCATGCAAAATTTGAAGTTCGTCGGAACATTTTTCGACCTCCAAATTTGCCGACGTTTGGACCACA
Organism: Henricia sp. BOLD:AAB3569; assembly: GCA_037783545.1. NCBI lineage: Eukaryota > Metazoa > Echinodermata > Asteroidea > Spinulosida > Echinasteridae > Henricia > Henricia sp. BOLD:AAB3569. The sequence goes on from JBBELK010000771.1 coordinate 89,112, forward strand.
CTTTGACCAAATTGCCGAGCCAAACTGCGGTGCGTTAACGACAGTCCGAATGACTGAGCATGCGCACAACTCAGGAGTACCCCAAAGAGGTGTGTACAGACAGCCACGGTTTGCGTGAGAGCAGTCAGGAAGCCTCAACCCAGTTTTTTCTAAACTTTGAAATTTCTCTGCCATTTCCCGGCGAAAGTCTGTCAATTTTTTATGACAAGTGCGCAATATAGAGAGTTTAGGGCATGCAAAATTTGAAGTTCGTCGGAACATTTTTCGACCTCCAAATTTGCCGACGTTTGGACCACACTTTGACCAAATTGCCGAGCCAAACTGCGGTGCGTTAACGACAGTCCGAATGACTGAGCATGCGCACAACTCAGGAGTACCCCAAAGAGGTGTGTACAGACAGCCACGGTTTGCGTGAGAGCAGTCAGGAAGCCTCAACCCAGTTTTTTCTAAACTTTGAAATTTCTCTGCCATTTCCCGGCGAAAGTCTGTCAATTTTTTATGACAAGTGCGCAATATAGAGAGTTTAGGGCATGCAAAATTTGAAGTTCGTCGGAACATTTTTCGACCTCCAAATTTGCCGACGTTTGGACCACACTTTGACCAAATTGCCGAGCCAAACTGCGGTGCGTTAACGACAGTCCGAATGACTGAGCATGCGCACAACTCAGGAGTACCCCAAAGAGGTGTGTACAGACAGCCACGGTTTGCGTGAGAGCAGTCAGGAAGCCTCAACCCAGTTTTTTCTAAACTTTGAAATTTCTCTGCCATTTCCCGGCGAAAGTCTGTCAATTTTTTATGACAAGTGCGCAATATAGAGAGTTTAGGGCATGCAAAATTTGAAGTTCGTCGGAACATTTTTCGACCTCCAAATTTGCCGACGTTTGGACCACACTTTGACCAAATTGCCGAGCCAAACTGCGGTGCGTTAACGACAGTCCGAATGACTGAGCATGCGCACAACTCAGGAGTACCCCAAAGAGGTGTGTACAGACAGCCACGGTTTGCGTGAGAGCAGTCAGGAAGCCTCAACCCAGTTTTTTCTAAACTTTGAAATTTCTCTGCCATTTCCCGGCGAAAGTCTGTCAATTTTTTATGACAAGTGCGCAATATAGAGAGTTTAGGGCATGCAAAATTTGAAGTTCGTCGGAACATTTTTCGACCTCCAAATTTGCCGACGTTTGGACCACACTTTGACCAAATTGCCGAGCCAAACTGCGGTGCGTTAACGACAGTCCGAATGACTGAGCATGCGCACAACTCAGGAGTACCCCAAAGAGGTGTGTACAGACAGCCACGGTTTGCGTGAGAGCAGTCAGGAAGCCTCAACCCAGTTTTTTCTAAACTTTGAAATTTCTCTGCCATTTCCCGGCGAAAGTCTGTCAATTTTTTATGACAAGTGCGCAATATAGAGAGTTTAGGGCATGCAAAATTTGAAGTTCGTCGGAACATTTTTCGACCTCCAAATTTGCCGACGTTTGGACCACACTTTGACCAAATTGCCGAGCCAAACTGCGGTGCGTTAACGACAGTCCGAATGACTGAGCATGCGCACAACTCAGGAGTACCCCAAAGAGGTGTGTACAGACAGCCACGGTTTGCGTGAGAGCAGTCAGGAAGCCTCAACCCAGTTTTTTCTAAACTTTGAAATTTCTCTGCCATTTCCCGGCGAAAGTCTGTCAATTTTTTATGACAAGTGCGCAATATAGAGAGTTTAGGGCATGCAAAATTTGAAGTTCGTCGGAACATTTTTCGACCTCCAAATTTGCCGACGTTTGGACCACACTTTGACCAAATTGCCGAGCCAAACTGCGGTGCGTTAACGACAGTCCGAATGACTGAGCATGCGCACAACTCAGGAGTACCCCAAAGAGGTGTGTACAGACAGCCACGGTTTGCGTGAGAGCAGTCAGGAAGCCTCAACCCAGTTTTTTCTAAACTTTGAAATTTCTCTGCCATTTCCCGGCGAAAGTCTGTCAATTTTTTATGACAAGTGCGCAATATAGAGAGTTTAGGGCATGCAAAATTTGAAGTTCGTCGGAACATTTTTCGACCTCCAAATTTGCCGACGTTTGGACCACACTTTGACCAAATTGCCGAGCCAAACTGCGGTGCGTTAACGACAGTCCGAATGACTGAGCATGCGCACAACTCAGGAGTACCCCAAAGAGGTGTGTACAGACAGCCACGGTTTGCGTGAGAGCAGTCAGGAAGCCTCAACCCAGTTTTTTCTAAACTTTGAAATTTCTCTGCCATTTCCCGGCGAAAGTCTGTCAATTTTTTATGACAAGTGCGCAATATAGAGAGTTTAGGGCATGCAAAATTTGAAGTTCGTCGGAACATTTTTCGACCTCCAAATTTGCCGACGTTTGGACCACACTTTGACCAAATTGCCGAGCCAAACTGCGGTGCGTTAACGACAGTCCGAATGACTGAGCATGCGCACAACTCAGGAGTACCCCAATGAGGTGTGTACAGACAGCCACGGTTTGCGTGAGAGCAGTCAGGAAGCCTCAACCCAGTTTTTTCTAAACTTTGAAATTTCTCTGCCATTTCCCGGCGAAAGTCTGTCAATTTTTTATGACAAGTGCGCAATATAGAGAGTTTAGGGCATGCAAAATTTGAAGTTCGTCGGAAATTTTTCGACCTCCAAATTTGCCGACGTTTGGACCACACTTTGACCAAATTGCCGAGCCAAACTGCGGTGCGTTAACGACAGTCCGAATGACTGAGCATGCGCACAACTCAGGAGTACCCCTAATGAGGTGTGTACAGACAGCCACGGTTTTGCGTGAGTAGCAGTCAGGAAGCTCATCCCCAGTTTTTTCTAAACTTGGAATAATTTCTCTGCCAGTTTGCTAAATCTGCATCGGCGAAAGTCTGTCAATTTTTTATGACAAGTGCGCAAATATAGAGAGTTAGGGCATGAAAATTTGAAGTTCGTCGGAACATTTTTCGACCTCCAAATTGCCCGACGTTTGGACACACT